>APFE031205252.1:178077-245030 GCA_000404065.3 Pinus taeda
TTTTTGAAGTATATTATATATTTTCTTTCATTGCTGAAAAAACCCAAAAAGAATGGATTAAGATGAGGAGGCCTCTCTTCATGAAGCTCGACCAAGGTAAACTAGAAAAATGCATCATAGGATTTTCAACGGGCCTTAAAACTAGCAGAAAGTGATCAAACACAAAAGGAAGCCAAAATGTTTGGTCTAAAATGCAGATGCAAATTAGAGTTTCATTTACTATCAATCCGAGTAAGTAAACTTCGAGGATCATCCAATATATATGGACTTAGAGACAAACTAAACTAAGCTAGGTGAAGAAATTCCAAAGCTCCCTTACAGGAGGCTTTTCATTGGGATCTCCAACACCTATTTAGTCATTTAACAAAATGAAATCTAAAGACATTGTGACAAGTGTAAGAAATATTAAAGCTCCCTTACAGGAGACAGTTCATTAATATTTCTAATTATCTTATTCAACAAACTATTTAAAACTAATGAAATCAAACATTAAATAAGAAATAAGATTCATTGAAAGAAACATTAATATTTTCTTACCAAAGGTCATTCGTTAATATTTCAAACATATGAACCTAATGAAATTTACAAACAAACATAGAATGAAACCTTACCAAAACAAAAGTGTACTTGCTAGACAATGGGGGCCCTTCCAAGGATTCACAAGCACATCAAAAGAGAAGCCAAATGTAGAATATCAAAGAAGCTCCATTTTATTTATCTTCAATTACAAATTGCAATTACAAGTTCTACATCCCAAGCGGCTCTAAAATCTCCATCACAATGATTCCAAATTCTAACTTCCCATTACAAATTATAAGATCCTAAGGTTCTAAATTCTAATAACTTTTCAATTCTAAATTCTAAATTCAAAAGTTACAAATTAAGGAGATAACACTCCTATTTAGACAAAATTTATGATAACAAACTCATAATGATGATCCACTATTCCTTCTTCATATCCACATATCTCTCAACCAATGGTGACACATAACTCTATCCTCCATGATCTTCTCCATGAGGTCCATGATATTATCCATGAGGTTCATGATCTTCTCAAATTCGAATTTGAACATAGAGTGCCACATAAGGGTGCCTTAGAAGCTTCCTTTGTACCTACACATGTCAACAAACTCATTCCAATTGTTAGGTATAAGTATAAGCATATTATTTTCTAAATTTTAATCACATATTCTCTTAAGAATACTAAGAATTAATAATATCTTGGAAAACACAATGGTAACCTATTTAATGATGAAAGTGAAGCTCACGTTGGTGGAATAGAGGTTGGAAAATGTTTGAATGGAGAGAAAGTGGATGTTGAATGGAGTGAAAGTGGATGTATTTTAAGGATAATTATTGGGCCCAACAAGGTTGCTGATATATTCACTAAACCACTGCCCAAAGAAATAATTGAATATCTCAGACAAAAGATGGGAGTTGTTGTTGCATCATCCTACTATTAAATCTAGTTTTTCAGAGGAAGTTTACTACATTCTGGTTTCATGTAGTATATGTGCGAGTACATGTGGGTTTCCTTGGCTGAAAGCTTGAATATATTTTTCTTACAAAAAACCAGTGGTAGCACAGGTTCAAGGGGAGCGTTCACATTCCACATTGTTGGCATTATGGTTGTTGAACTCAGCTATTTCTTAGTTGCATCAGTCATTAGTGTGATATAACTTCTTCTGTCATGGTCTATATTTCAATGAGTTCTATTGGTCATATGACATAATTTATTTCCCCAATATCCTTAGGATGGATGATGTAATAATTGTTGTATTCCTGTCATGTATAAACTTTGGTATATCTCGACTTGGTTGGGAATATGAGTCAAATATGATGTATCCCCACTTGGTTGGGTGATTGATGTATGTATGAGTTCGTGGTCATAGGGAGGTCATTCTCACTTTATTGAGTTACAGTATCATGTTATTATATTGAATAATCTCTCTGCAGACTTAGCATGTACTTAGGGGGAGTATGGATAGCATCATGCAAAGGAGGAGAGTAGAGTGGTTCGCCCTTTGCCCTTGATGTCAAAGGGGGAGAGTATTTTGGTATTTTGGTGTTGTATGGTATCTCTAACAGTATTTTTAGCTTGTAGTAGTCAAGACCATCATGGTTGCCATCAAGTCCAAAGGGGGAGATTGTTGGCATTATGATACAAGTATTGTCCTTGATGACAACTCTACAAGTCAACTCAGTTTTGATAAGAGGCTAATAGGAATATTCAAAGGAAATAAGGCAATGGTATAGAGGATCAAGAAGATGGAACTAAGGTCTATTGATCATAATAAAGAAGTTTAAGGAAGAAGATGATGCAAGAGAAGTTTAAGAGATACACGCACGTTCACTTAGTCCAAGGAGCGTATACATGTAGGTACTCAGAACAGAAATGGCGTATAACGGACACACGCACTCCCATAGAAAGCAAAGAATGTACATGTTGAAAACCATGGTTTTGGTCCGAGGTATTTGGTCCAAGGTATCTTTGGACCATGATATTGACCCTAGGTATTTAGTCTAAGGTATTCAGTCCATGGTATTTGATCCTTCGGTCCATGGTATTGAGAAAGGCCAAAAAGTGTATAAAGAAGAGAGGATCATAAGGCCAGATGTGCAAGTGAATAAGATTCTAAGGAATACTCCTATTTGAAGTATATTTTATGTTGCAAGGTTATGTTTGAGACTAGATCTAAAATATTTATGTGCACCTTGAGTTCAATATTGGAACAGGATCATGAGACCTAAAATGACTTATTCTTGAATGATCTGATATTGGTTGAGGCTAGATATGATGTTTTGCGTCTGTTTTATTTGTTATCTATCATGATCTAGATTTGTCTGAAGTCTAGAATTGCACCAAAATTATGAGTCAATATTTCCAGATATGTACTCAGGTTTGTCTCGACAAAAGAGCATATACATGCAGGTTCTGTTCTTTCAAGTAGCATATACAAAAGAAAGGCTTGATGTTTAGAGATGACTGATCTATTAGATCAGTATTGTTGATTTTTTGCTGCTACTATTTTACTATTGTCTGTCAATGAAGTCTCCTTCGATCTGAATGTAAATCTGAATGCATAAGGAGGTTGATATTTGATTCATTGTATAAGTGAGAAGAACTTTTTTCCGTTGCTTGCCTATGTAAAGTTTTGTAAGTTGACAATAGATGTTCAGTACACTGCTGGTTGGTACAGTTTGTGATTTAGAGATTTTATGATTCAGAATATTTAGAGGTATACAGAGGTTGGACTGAAGGAAGTAGTGTATACACACAGGTTTTCTTCATTGAAGTATTGTATACGGTCTAACACATAAATTTTTGAGGTTTCAGTTGGTTCTGAATGTTGATATAGGTTTCTGGGTTCAACACATTGTTCTGATGACAATGATCTGATTGTTTCATATTAACTGCATGTTGGTTGATGAAGCTTGAGTTTCTAAATTTCTGATGGGTTATTCATGAATCAAGGTATTCATATGTCTTGATATGTTCCAGGAGAATCCAGTCTGAAAATTCATGAAATGTGGTCCCTAGTGAAAGAGTGGAGTTTTCTGTACGCTGGAACCTATGTACTAGTAAACATATTGGCTAGTACAAGAGCTAGGGGGTTGTAGCTCCCTTTTAGTAGAAGTTGGAGAATGAGAGAATGTTGTAACCTTTTGCAAGTAGAATCCTGCGTACTAGTATTAGTCTGCACCATTACAATATTGTAAACATATTTTCTTATTATTAAAAGAATACAAAGACGACAACAACAACTTATCTCCACTCACATTGGGTTTCGACCTTAAATCTTGGTGTTCATGTGTGTTGCTTATGTGTAATGTTTTATTATGTTCATACTGCACATGGTTACTATTTAATGATTGATGAAGTACTGATGCACTGATTAAAGATCAACATATGATGAATTAATTGAATCATAAGTTTACTGCATAAACACAGGTTGCCTTAAAGATAGTTGCGTGTATACACAAGTTCCCCTCTCTGAAGTAGCATATATAAATCTGATTATGAAAAAGAAAAATTTTTGATCTGATAATATTGATTCACCCCCCGCCCTCTCTCAGTATTATTTCCAACAAAAAGGATCTTCCAAAATATATACACTAATGTTTAATTGATCTAGGCAACTGTACAATTGTTCTGGATGACATCCATGCCATGAAACTGAAATTCCATTTTCATCTTTATCACCCTGCATATTTTTAGATAAGCTTTGTGATGATATTTCTGCTAATTGAAATGTCTATCTAGTGAAACCTTTATCATATTGATTTTGAATCTCATAGTTAATTAATTGAGAAAAAATTTGATTGCATTCACTATCCAACACATCAGTTATGGGATCATGAAAAACTTGGACGGATTGTTGCAACTTATTACTCATAGTTTCAAATGGGACTTCACAAATTTCTACAAGATGCTCATCCTTTTATTTAGATTTTTCATAGCACATTTCCTTTAAAAACTAAAATGATTCAAAACATAGTGGTATAGAACTTTCTTGTGTCATCTCATCAGACGTCTCAATAGAATTTGATAAATGCACTTGTGAAACTGAAGAATCCTGATTAAGATTTTCATTGTCTTCTTTTTTGTCAATATCAATACCAAAAGACTATTGATTTTTGATTACTTTAAATTTTTCTATGCTGAATTGAAATGAAGCAAAACAAAGAGGCAAACAAGCTTCACTTATTTCCAAATTTTTTGCACTTTATTCCTCACTTTCATAGTTGACATGAATAAGATGATCACTATTTTCAAGCTGCTGAAACTGAATTTATTTATTTCCCAAACTAGTTTCTGATTTCTCTATAAAGTTAGTTTGTATTTAAAGAACATAATTATCATCATACTGATCATATTTAGGAAAATCATTAAAAGAGGTAATGTAATCAAACATACACATTAGGTTAGCAGATTTCCTCTCCACATATTGCTCTATAAATCTATCTTTTGATCTATGGTAGTTGGAATTAGTAGGAATTTGTTCATGGCTATCAACCACTTCCTTTTATTTAATGAATGTGTCATGGTGATTTTGAACAAAAATGTTATCTTTCATGGTGATCTTCTGTATCCTTCCCTCTATTTTTCTTACCAAATTTTCAAGTTTTACCTCTGCAATGTTGTTCTTCTCCGCTCTTGCTTCCAACTTTTCTCTTCTAATTTGCAGATTAACTTCTACATCTACTGCAATGTTCTACATCTGTACTAGTGTTGAGGGGTTTCTTTCTCTTAGTTGAAATTCTATCTTTGGATCAAATGCTTTTGGATAATGCAAGAGAGCTGAATTAGGAGGAGGTATTATACTTGATGGCATTGAATAATAGATTTGATTAAATATATCAGAAAATTGTTGTATTGTTTCATTTGGATGTCTTTTCAACTTATTATATTCTTCTATGATTACAAAAATATTGACTTTGATTATCCATCTATCAAGGAAAAATTTGACAAACTGTTGGAAATTTGAGATGCTTGCCATAGGTAGATTCTTGAACCAACTCTTCACTTTGTAAAGAAAGAGAAAAAAGTCTAATAATAACATCATCTTCATCAATCTCAAATAAGTCTAGATAATTCTCAAAACCTTGCATATATTTTTGGGTAGTGATACCATTCTCTCCATCAAAACTGGGGATATATTTATGATATTTATTAGGGAAATCATGGAGTATAGGAGGTAACATGAGGGGTTTATATCTATCAGGAACTTTACAAGGTATAGGAATATGTACAGGGATTGTATGATTAGTCTTGATTGTTTGATGCTCCTCAATCAGAAAATGATCATCATAAGATTTGGAAGAAAGATGCTCAAATGGATAAGGAGGATATATATTTACAATTTTCAAAGGAAAGTAATCAAAAATTAATCTAAGATCTTCTCTAAAATAAAATATACGTTGAAAGACTTTCTTGATGAGAAAGAACATAATTCCTTGGATAACAATCCAAGTTAAAAGCATGATATTTTCATATTGTTCTTTTAGGCTCATTCCTCCAGTGGAGTCTTGATTGTGAAATTGATTTGGAGTCGCCAGGTGGATGATTTTAACCTTTGTGTGTCTAATCACTATCCACCATCATAGATCAGATCTGAACCTGTAAAATATTTCTGAAGAAAATGTTAGTCTTCCCCAGCGGAGTCGCCATTACGTTATCACTCAATATTTTCTCAAGGTTAAAGAAAGAAACCATTGAGGTAACTACAAACCACTTTCGGAGATCAGGACCTAGCCTTCCTAGTGCTAAGAGAGGGCTCTCTTTTTATAATTTAACTTTGTTTTAGTTATGTGATTTTAGGCTAGTTATGAATGTTCAAGAGGTTTTTGATTTGTATATCAGATTGGGTGGTGGGATGTCTAGACAGATGGATAAATTGTTGCCTTTTAGACCATTGGGCTATGGGGTCAAACAATAAGGAAGCAAAACTAGATTAACTCAATAAAGGGAAATTTCAAAGGGCAAGATAGCAAAGTGTTTTTTAGATCTTTGAGACAGAGGGGTGAAAGGGTTTCACTTGGGGTGAGAGAGCAGTTAAAGGTTCTCAAACCCGAATAATGAATGAGAAATGAAGGGGTATTCAAAATCAAATGGAAATTAAGAATCATTTAACCTGGATATTCATGAAACAAATTGAAACCAAAGAGCAATTAATAATTCTTTAATTTAACTATCAAAAGGAAACATTCAAATGCATAACTGTTAAGACATAGTGTAATTAAACAAGTTCTGAAATATTATTCTAGTCATAACATTTAGATTGAGAAAAACATTAAATATTATGAATAACTTGAGAAAAATGACAACAACACATGAGAATACTTGTCTAAAATTTGCTTAGCACATGAATCCTTTGAAATATCTAATATTTATTCATCAATCTAGCTTTCTAGCTTAGCAAATGATACAATAACTTTCTGAGTCTTCTGATAAAAAAGTATATAGAAATGTCTAATAGAATCCACACTACATACTTCGAATTGTGAAGTATTTATACAAAAAATTATTACAAAATATCTCAAACTAACTTGAGATTTAATCTAGGAAATAAAAATATCTTTTTGCAAAAAGATAGAGACAACTATTGAATTGCTTCATGCTATCCCTTTTAGTTTGGTACTGCTGCCTTTTATGGTTTGATTTAGTCCTTTATGATACTTTGTTGTTTGATCTTTTACGCTAGAAGCTTCATTTACATTTGGCTTTCATCTGATAGACTTTGACATTGATACACTTTGACTTTACTAATCTACCTTCATCTTTTTACCTGGTTGTTTCACTTTTACTGTACATTAACCTTTTTATTGCATATTTCTCATAGTAAATCAATCAATTTCTCCCATGTTTCAGCATCAGGTAATTATATCTTTAGCATCCTTCTATATATTTCATCTACCTCGATGTACTTGGAAAAAGTAGGCTTATTGATAAACAAGTGTTTTACCTCATGCTGGAGGTAAAACAAGTTTTCAAATGTTTGATAAAGTACTTTTCTTATTGGCAATGCCTTGATTGATGATGTACTGACCTGTTCTTTTGCTAGCTCTGTGATTTTGCTGTTGTAATCTTGCTATGTCATGAGCTTGTCATTTATTACTAAGGGACTTGGTAACCCTTTCTCTCTCAAAATTTTAAACTCAACCATAAACCTACCAATGGCTACCTGCATATTCTGACATTTGTCCTTCAGGTTTAGCATTATGTTTCTCTTGGAAAGGAATTTTCTCACCTCCAAAATTGTCTCTGTTTTGTCCTCTATATCCAATTCCCGAAGCTCAAAATTATTTTTACTGATAAGGAATTAGATGATTTTGGTGGCATCTTCGGGTATCTATCCTAATTCTTCTTTTACCCTTTGGATGGCCTCTATAGCCATATTCATTAAATCTATCTGTTAAAAACTTACCTGAATAGATGGCCAAATATCATTGACAGAGTCAATGATATTGTCCCACAATATTTCCTTGGCCTGGCCAAGGGGTTCTTTCATTATTAAGTCCTTCTCCATAGCTTTTAATCTCTCACTCATTCTGGCAGCTTTTTGCACTTCTTCTTTGTGCATGATTTTGGTAAGCTTGTAATTAGTTTCCAATATTGTCACCTTTTATTTTAGATTATTCATCTATGTTTCCTGTATGGGCATCTCTTCCATAGCTTTGACTAACTTTTCTGCTTCTTCACCTGATGTCCTTGTTGCTGATGTAGACTTTGCTGAAACCTATTGTGCTATGGGCATAGGATCTGTGGGAGCCAATGAGGCATCCATTGTGGAAGGAACAACTGTTGAGACTATTAGATGACATTTACTGATGTAGTGGCAATACCAATTTGCTTCAATTGGATTAAACTATCCAATTCCTTCTCTGTCTCCTTTAACTGATCATTTAGTTTGAGGACCAAGTCCATCAATTCTTTATGTCTGGTTTGGTTTTCCAAGACTTCCTCTGTCTGGCAATGCTGCAGCTGAGGTATGTTCAATTTCTTTTTGAGTGATGCAATGTCATCATTATTTTTCTTGATCAGTGGTTCAGTGGTCTTGATGTCTTTGGGATCATGTCCCAATTCAATTACTAAGTCTTCCAAAGACTTGATTCCGGTATCCTTGTCCTATGAGGAGGCCTTCTCTAACTAATAATTGGCTAAGATATTGTTCAATGAATTCTGCAACTGATGGGAAGCTATGGATTTACCTGTAAGGGTGGAGTAAATCATTTCTCCAGCATGTTTGTGAAATTCAATTTGGTCAATGGGATGAATATCCCTTGCCAATGCCTTAAAATTAATCTTCTTGTAATCTGTTGATTTCCTTGGTTGTTGTACAATTGGTTTTATGAAGGAAATTTGCATCATTCCCTCCTTGATGTCAAAAGTTGACTTTAACTTGGTTTGGTTTCTAGGTGTAAGCTCGAGATACTGAGCATAAGACTGTGCCTTCAGTTTCTCATTTTGATTTCTTTAAATCTGTCCTTAATATCCATATCTTTATCAGTAGGCCTACTGAATGAGGAGACTTCTACACTGAGTTTCCTTTCTAACATTTGAGTGTGTGAGGTAGATGGCTCCTATGTTTCTCCAGATGGAGCTATGCCCCTACTCATGTCAAACTCAGTATTAGTCACTTCTGTTGAGCCTTCTATGTCTTCCTGTTCTGAAACAGGATTGAGCCTTGGCATTTTTCTCTGGCTACCTTCATACTGCACATTAGATGTGTCCATGCCTGAAGTGGAGGCCCCCTCTCTATTCCTCTTGGGATTCCTTTCCTCATTCTGAGGATTCTGCAAAACTGTAGGGGTACTCATGGTTGCTTCTTGTTGTGGTACCTGCAGGAATGAGCTTTCATCAAGCTGTCTTTCTAAATCACACATGTTATTTTCAACATCTACCTTTGTACTATCCCTGTCTATAAGAGTGTTTTCCAACCACTCAGATTGATTGGAATATATTTCTATCTCTGGTATGGGGTGATGAATGTAAGGCCCCAATTTGACCTTTTTCTAGGCTTGGTGATGAACCCTTGAGGGTCATATCTCCTCATGAAATTGTTTTGAAACTTCATTTGTTGCAGAATCAGATCTGCTTCCTACCCTGCTTCTCGAGAATTGCAAATGAAAGGGCCTAACTGATTTTTTACTCTGAACTGAGTTATTTTCTTGGCTGAGACAAAATTTAGTTGATCAGAATTCATTATTTACCTATAATAATCTAAAGCAAATAACCTCATGGGGAGGTATTTGGGGAGTTTGTATGGGACGAGCTAGCACCCATAGATTCTTATTTATGTTTGGTTTTGTTAAAGGTACCAATCTCCCACTTTACTTTGCTTAGACAACTGGAGGACTCTTTTGATCTCTTGGCTTATTCTGGGTGGAGGACTTCCTGTCATCATAGTGATGATTGGATGGACAAAATAGTTAATAAAGTTTGTATAGGTATATGGTCAAGAATACTTGTGGAACAATGGTGTCCAAAATATGATAGACCTGGTCTGCCCTTTAGTATCAAGCTTCTGAAGGGTGAAGGGAAATCTGTCTGACGTATAATACAAAAACATATGGTATAGTACAGATGAGTATTTGAATACTCTCTCATTGTGAATTCTAGTAAATTGTTCATGCATCCTTTCAGCTATGAACTAGGCATAATTATATAGAGTAGCAAGAGGCTTTCCTGGGGTGAAAATGGACATGAAAGCCAAGATAAGCTCATCAACAAATTCATCAGTGGTATAGCCCAAAACACATGATATCATAGTGACAATATGCTTACCTCTTTCAGAGAAAATTGTAGAAACATATGGAGGGGCATCTTTAGGAATGTGTTGGTCTTTGTTAGGTTCCTATACCAATAGGAGTCATAATTTTGATTGAATAAGGTTAAGCCTTGTAATATTGTACATACCTTTTCTTTCTGCAAATGTTTTCCATATTAAAAAATAAAAAAATGTAAAGAGGGTATGTCCTAAAAGAATAATCAAAGGACAAAAAGAATGAAATAGGTCACAAAAAATGAAAAATATGAACTGCAAGAAAACAAAAAGACCATGAAATTGTGCAAGTCAAAATGCCACTACTATTTAGTTTTTGAGCTTAATAAATGATTGTGTGCAACTTATTACTTATGCCACAATCCATGAATAATCAAAATGTTTAAACTTGACTATTTCATCTTTTCAATTTCATGTTTATAGATAGAGAATAAAATTTGACCAAACACTGTAATCTTGGCAAATAATTAGAGAGGTAGAGTAAATAAAAGGAGCTCAACTGTTTAATCTGAGTCTTTGGATGAGATAGGGTTTGATTTAGATAGTTTTCTAGGTAAAGAAAAAAAATATTGATAAGGGTTTTCTAGCTTAAATGCACCCTAATAAAATGAAGAAAAAATGGTAGAATAAGTAGATGGGTAAGTAGAAGAAAGGTTGCAGAAGTATGGTGATTGATTAGACAAAAGACATACTTATCATTTTTCATCATATGTTCCAAATATGAATGGACAATAAAGCATATCAATGGATTTAAAAGTTAATTGATTAACTTCCCCCATTCATTTCACCTCTTCACTTAACTAATTTCCCATAATAAAGTTCAAAGTACTTAAAAAACCTTTGAGTCAAAGAGGCTCAGAGCATTTCTCTGACTTTTGGAGGGACCCAACCCTCGGCTCAAAGACTTATAAATATCAAGTACTAGATTCCCCTCATAAAATTTCACCTCCCCCTTAGGTTCATTCATTTCCTAATAATACTCCTTTTCCTAAGGTTAAAACACTTTTTGCCTAGGAAAAAGAAATTCTCCCCCCCACATAAAACACTTTTCGCCTAGGAAAAAGAAATTCTCCCCCCCACATAAAACACTTTTCATACCAAAAAACCCACAAAAATGCTTTACCCAAAGTATTAATGTAAATATGTGAAAAACATGTAACAAAAAAAAGCATTTTGCTTAGTGTTTTTCCATTTTCTGCCAATTTTTCATATTAATGACTAACTTTATTATAGTAAATCCCGATAAAAACCCAATTTCTCGTATATATTTAACTCCTATGTATAAATTGACCCTACATCCCAGTTTAATTATAAACTAAGATTTTCACCTAAACCTGACCAAAACCTTTAATTGGTCAATCTGCGATCAAGTTAATTAAGCCTCCTTTTAATCCTCCGTTAATTACCCCAATGGCCTAATCTCACTTAAGCCATTATTAACCCTGATACTTCTGTAATTAAGTGCCCGTCGGGCCCCCCACTAGCCTCCACATAGTTTCTCCACCCAATCACCATGCGATCCCCCCCCCCCTTCATCCATATCGGGCCAACCCGACATCCATCCCTTACGCACCCGATAAGGTGGCTTCCCCCTAGCCCCGAGCGCTACATGTCATTCGAAGAGTGGAATTGGGTGGCCCCTCCCAAATACCACCGAGTGCCAAAAGTAGTGAAAAATAAACTGCTTACCACCCTCCCGCTACGCGAAAATTTAACCACTATTCACCCCGTACCCGCCAAAAAATATATTTTTGCGTATAAAAGCCAAAAGCCCCAAAATTGTTTTCTTTCACTGAAATTTCATCTGCAAGCCTCTATACGCATGCACAACACCTGCAAATGTTGAAGCCATAAACCCACATACAATTTCACTCCAAAGACGTCGTAGACAACCCATTCGGCGTTGAAGCCTATACAAAGCCCATTCAACCAGTTGCAGTCGCCAGCTACCCTGCTCAGAGCCAATTCATCGCAGTTCTTGGTATTGAAACTAGAATTCACCAAATACCCTGTCAATTTCAAAATAACCAGTTGTTGAGTGTTTTATTTAAGTAAAACATTAATTAAAAATACTCAAGAGCTTGAGCCATAAACCACTGCAGAATATCATCGCCTTAAAAACTCTAAATCCCTCCCCACACTCAAATCCCCAAGAACTGAGTATGACTGCCCCAATTGAAATGGATGTGAGGCCCATCACTACACCTCATTTAGATCTATACCACCTTTCCCTGGATGACAACAATTTCTAGATAAAAGATACCGCTGTCATAGAGCTCTTGCTCAAAGTTCATCACGAAAGTAGGGACATGTTCCTAAACCATGCTAATGAAATTGGCCTTTGGGAGTCAAATTTTCCCAATTACTAGTTCCCCTAAGTCCACATTTTTCTTGAAATTGTGAATATGTACTATGATTGTTATGTCCCTAGTCATAGAACCATCACTTCTCATGACCAGAAGGTCCTTTTCACTATTACTACTGAATCCATCAATGAAAAGTTGCAACTCCAACCAGGGCAAAACCTAACTCCCCTCTCAACTGGAGACCTATTAGACTTAAACCCCAAATTCATCTCTACCAAACTGGCCCAACTATTCCAAACCTTCATTTAATAAGAAACGCACATCCCTAACAACCCCCCTCCATATGTAGCAACTATATCTCCCCCTTGGGGCTAAAATATTGTGTCCATGATATCTTGTGTTTTGGGTTACTCCACAAGTGAGTATATTGATGAAATTAGCCTGCCTTTCATATCCATCTATACCCCAGGACAACCTCTCGCAACCATCTATGACTTTGCCACATTCATAGCTAACGGAATGCATGAGCAATTCAGAAGAATGAGAAATGAAAGGGTCTTCAAATACTCTTCAGTGTTATACCATATGTTCTTATATTATTAGTTTGATAAGTTCACATTCACCCTCCAAAAACTGGACACCAAGGGTCAACCAAGGTCAGTCATTTTTTGGACCCCGTTAATCCAAGAGTACTAGTCTCCATACTCTTATTCATACTTTATTGACCTATTTGTACATCTAGTTATGACAATGTTGACTGGAAACCCTCCTCCAAGAATTAGTCCACAGATAAAGAGAGTCCTTCAACTGTCAAAGCAGACCAATGTGGGTGACTGGTACCTTTACCAGAACCACATAGAGATCAGGATATATGGTTGCATGGTTGCACCATACAAATTACCAAGGTACCTCCCTATGAGGTTGTTTGCATTATATTATTACAGGAAAATCATTAACGAAGATGAGATAAACTTTGTAAATGCCAAGAAGAAGGCCAATTTCAAAATAAAATACCAACTAGGCCCCTTCATATGTAACTCTAGGGAGGTTGAGACAGAGGCAAAATTGATACTATAGAAGATGATGTTCCAAAGAATTTTTGTTTGGAGATATGACCCTTTGGAATTCATCACCAAGAAGAGGAAAAAGGTCAAGCTAGGACCTTTTATTCACCATCCCATACCTGAGATTGAAGCCTATGCTAACCAATTAGAATGGATGGAAGGAACCTTATTTGATCAAGACAACACCATAATAGACATAGAGAATGCTCTAATTTATCTTGAAAAACAACTTGATGAGGGTTTTTCCTACAGGTACCAGAGTAATCAGACAGGCCAGAGAAATCAAGTAGACCAAAGGCAACAATGAGTACCCCCTCACTTGTGCAGACTCCTCTAAATGAGGAGAAAAATATGAAAACAAGTAGGGAAGAGGCCACCACATCAGTAAGGGCCACTTCACAGACTTATGCAGGTACAAGTCAAGCAAAAAGACAGAGAGTGAATCCTGTCTTTGAACATGAATACACAGAGGAGACAACAGAAGTCACCAGCACAGAAGGAAACAAGAGCAGGCCCATTACCCCATCGGAAGGCACACCCTCCACATCACAAACTCAATTGTTGGAAAGGCAGCTCAGTCTTGAGGTATCTTCCTTCAGAATGCCTGCTGACAAAGACCAAGACATCAAGGAGAGGTACAGAGAAATAAAAGCAAGGAATGAGAAGCTTAAGGTCCAAACTTATGCCTAGTACCTGAAGATGACCCATACCAATCAAATAAGGCTAATGTTAGCCTTTGATATCAAAGAGCGGAAAATGCAAATGACTTTTATCAAGCCTACAACTCAATAGCCAAAAGCAGCCTCAGATTTTAAGAAAGTAGATTTTGAAGTGCTGGCTAGGGATATCCATCCCATAGACTAGATTGAGCTAAATAAGAAAATAGGGGAGATGATATACTCCACTTTGACTGGAAAGTCCATAGTTACCCACCAACTACAGAATTCCCTAAACAACATATCTGCAAATTCCAGTTGGAAAAGGCCTCTTCACAGGCCAAGGACACCAAAATCAAGTCCTTAGAAGACTTAGTAATTGAATTGGGACACGATCCCAAGGATATAAAAGCCATAGAGCATCTAATTAAGAATAAAAATGATGATATAGTTGCACTCAAGAAGCATCTAAATATACCCCAGCTACATCTTCCACAAACATTAGAAGTCCTGGAAAGCTAGCAAGGGAATGAAGAGCTCATGGACTTGGTCTTGAAGCTGAATGATCAACTCAAGGAGACAGAAAAGGAGTTGGAAACTTTAATTCAATCGAAGCAAAGTGATTTGTCCATAGCTTCCAGAACTGTCATCTCCATGGTATTAACATCAGTTCCTTCTACACTGGCAGCATCACTGGCAACATCACTGGCACTCACAACTCCACTTGCAACAACATTTCCAGTAACAACAGAATCTACTACAGCAGTAGGATCACCAGGGGACAAGGCAAAAAAACTTGTGAAAGCCATGGAAGATATGTATATCCAGGCTGCAGAGATGAAAAGATTGAAGGAAAAGATAGCAAGTCTGGAAACTGATTGCAAACTTTCCCAACTCAAGCAGAAAGAGGAAACATAAAGGGCCCAAAGAATGGGTGAGAGGATCAAAATCTTGGAAAAGGATTGGACACTTGAGAAGCCACTTGGAAAAAAAAAGGAAATGTTGTGGGCCCATATCATTGATTTTGTCAATGATATTTGGCCATCAATCCAAGTTATTTTTGAGCAAACAAAGCTAGTGAAGATAGCTACTGAAGCTATCCAGAAAGTAAAGGAGGAATTGGGAAATAAGCCTGAGGATGCAAATAGACTCATCCATTTCCTCAATAGAAAAAAAAAATATGAGCTATAGGAGGTGAACATTGAAGATAGAACTGCCACCATTTTAGAAATAAGGAAGGTCCTTTCCAAAAGGAACCCTATGCTTAATTTGGAAGAAAAGTGCCACAATATATAGGTAGCCATTGATAGGTTCATGGCTAAATTTCAGATTTTGAGGGAAAAAGGTATACGCAGTCCTATGGTCTCAATGACAAACTCATGACACAGTCAGACTATGGGGATAAACTTAGAAAATTGGCTAAGGATCAAGCCAGTTCTTCATCCATTAAATCCTTTCCAACAGGAAAAGTATTATATGACACATTTGAGAACTTGTTTTTCCTTGAGCATGAGGTAAAATATTTGTTCCTCACCAAGCCCAATTTTGCAAAATATACTGAGGTTAATGAGATTTAAGGGAGGATGATAAATGTGAAATTACCAGATGTAGAATGGTGGGGAACTGTGGCTGACTTACTATGGTAAATTAACAGCTAAAATTTACCATGCAGTAAATATGAAGGCAGTAGGACGAAACAGGTAAAAACAACACAATAGGGTCAAAGAGTAGCAGGGTCAAAGATTATTAGATGAAAGATCAAAGTAAATAAGACTCCAGCGTGAAAATACCACAACTATCAGCCAACTTAAAAGGTTCTAATTCAACTATAAAAGCTAGCACAACCAAAATAAAGGGGACAACAAGAAATAGTTCATTAGCTGTCTCTATCTTCTCGCTAGAAGATATTTGTATTTCCTAGAATAAATCTCAATTTCTTTTGAGATATTTTGTAATAATTTTTTGTATAAATACTTCACAATTCGAAGTATGTATTGTGGATTCCAAAAACTTTCTATAGACTATTTCTTTCGAATCAGAAATTCTATTGTATCAATGACTAGATTGGCTTACTGTATCAAGGAATAATGATCAGATATTTTAAGGGATTCTTGTTTAAAGCGAAATACAAATAAGTATTCTCTTATGTTCAATGTTGTTTTCCTTCAAGTTTTTTTCCATAATCTTTATGTATCTCTAAAATCTAAATGTTATAACATGGAATGATATTTCAGAAATTTCTTAAATGCATTCTGGCTTAACTATTATGCATTATTATATGTTTTCTTCACAAATCTAAGTTAAGGAATCCTTAATTACTCCTTAGTTTAGGTGACTTCTTGTGACCTATAGCAAAGGATTCTTAATTTCCCTTTGTTCATGATTATCCTCTGTTCTCCATTCTAATCCCAGTCTAAGGATTCTTGAGTGCCCTTTCAGCCTGGTTGGAATTACTTCCCCCATTACACCTAAAGATTTGCATTTTTCTCTATTATCATGCCTTGTGAACATTCCCTATAATGAATTGGTCTAGTCCTGATATCCATTTACTGACTCCATAGCCCAATGGCTTGAAGACCTAGCTCTATCCATATTCTCTAAGAATTCCACCACCCAACCTTCAAAACGAAACCGAAACCCCAAGGAACATTAAGAACTAGCCTAATATCCCATCAGAAGAAAAGCTAAATTATATAGAGAGATCCCTCTCTGAGTCATAGGTTGGCTAGAGACTATACTTAAAAGATTGGTTTGTGGTTACCTCAGTTTCTTCCTTCTTCTGATAACTTCTAAGGAAACTTTTGAGTGATAACATAGTGGCGAGCATACTGGGGAACTCAAATCCTCAGTCTAAATAAACCTTTAAGAAATTTTTTAATCTTTCTTTCAAGCCTTTTAAAGGATTTATTAGAAGTTATTTACAAAATCTCACAAAAAGAAAGTAATTAGAAAAAGCTTTAAATTTTGGCTTCAAGGAGAACTCACCACACTAGGGCTAATATAGATCTAAAACCTACCCTAGTAGTTGATAATCCTAACCTAATTTCAAGAAGACCCAAAAGAGAAGAAAGTTTAGTCAGGCAAACACCTTTAATCAAAGCCGATTTGTGCCCTGATGAGTGGTTGTTTTTAGAAGACCTTCCCTTTGACGTGCCATTTGATCTTTCCCTATTTAGAACAAGGTCTGAAAGTGCACTTGATGAAATTTTTCTAGATCCAAAGTTTATTGCAGACCTCGAAGTCCAAAAGGCCAATCAATCAATTGACCAATATATTCTAAATTCCCCACAGTCATCCCTTACTACTGCTAGGAACCCTGAGCTTTTTGAACCAATATCCACTACTCTTAGTTTACCATTATTCCCTTCGACCTCTAAAGTTAATTCTCCACCTACATTTATACCCTCACTCCCTTACCAACCTATCATATCCCAGGTACCACCTATGGGTCCTAGTTCATCCTCCACTACTGCATCATCTTCCAATGCCTCAACCCCACATTTTAACCCATCCCAGCTTATAGCCATGGCAAATAGATACTCCCCTTATCTTACATGACCCACTTGGTGCCATGCCGACAAACTACTAGAGTAAAATCGTCCAATTTGATGGCACATGACACTACACTGTACAACACCATGTTAATAAAATGGCAGACTACTTTGAACTTCATGAAATTGATATTGTGGATGTCCAAATGAGATTATTCATTGAAACTCTAGCTGGAGATGTTAGAAAATGGTTTAGATCACTGCCCAATAGTAGTATTGATAGTTTAGAAGTATTTCAACGATTTTTTTTGAATAGATTGGAAAATAAAAATAATCCTCTACAGATCCTTTCTGAAGATGAAAATATTGGGAGAGGACCCAATGAAACTATTGAAGATTACTGCACTAGATTTAATAATATATACAATGAAATTCCAATTAATCTTAGGCCCCCACCTGACTTAGCATTAATAAAGTTCCCTGATGGTTTTTACACAGACATGTCATTCCAGCTGAGGGAAAGAAACCCCCCAACCCTTGAATATATGCAAAGTGTAGCAGTAAGTGTAGAGGCTAATTTATTATCTAAAAGAGCTAGAGTTAGGAATGAAAGAAGAGGATCAACTAAAGATGAGCCTTCACCCTCTAACATTAAAATAGATAGCTTAGTAAAAGGCATGGAAACGTTAATGGATAAAATAGCGAATATAGAGAGAAAACCCCCGTGGGATAATCAACAGACACCTCTAATTAGAAACCTGAACTTTAGGAAAAACCAAAACCAAAATACTGGAAAAAATGGACTTGATTAGAATATAAGACCTCATTTCTAGGAAAATTATGCAGAAACATCCCATCCTGAAGACCCATAGCAAGATACACAAATTAACCTAATGGGATTAGATGATGAAGGTACTTGTTTTATGACCCAAGATGATCAGGAATTTCATATGCTACAGGAATTACAAACCCAGTCTGGAGAGTCATTTGATCATAAACAAGGTTATGATTCTGCCATTTTTGAATTACATAAGTAGTATAACCTAAGGAGTAAAAATAATTTTGATATCTTTGACCAAACCAAGAAAACAGTGCCAAATCAACCAAAGGAAATCAAAGAAACCCCGGTTTCCAAAATCCTCCAGATTCTCCCTAGAAAAAACCATAATTCTTCTGGTCCTACCATTGAAGATATTACCCATAATCAACCTTCTGATGATCAACCCTCTTTTTCAATTTTCCCCAAAAAACCAGTGGACACACCTCAAAATACTAGGTTGGAAAATTCACAAAAGGAAGTCCCCAATAAAGGAAAGGAAAACCATCCCACTCAAATCCCTGCTATCAAAAGTACAAACCCTCAAACAAATAAAGCCCCTTTTCCTTTTAATTTGGGAGCAGAGGTAGCTAAGCTAAAGATTTTAGTCCCTTTGACAGAGTTAATCAAGAATGAAACCTACAAAACACAGATAAACCAGACCTTGAACCTTGCTGAGAATGAAGATTATGTTAACTTGTTTGATGACCAACTTGAACTTATATTTGGTCTAGATGTCGATGGAAAACCACTAGAGGGAGGGATACCACCTTTTTATATTAGCCTTGGCATCCATGACAAAATTCTTCATAATGAAATGTTGGATTTTGGTGCCTCCTACAACTTAATGCCCAAATCAGTAATGGAAAAATTGAACCTAGACATTACAAGACCTTACAAGGACTTATTTTCATTTGACTCAAGTGAAGTAAAGTATTTGGGGTTGATTAAATACCTCTGTGTTACCTTAGTCCAATATCCTGCCAAAAGCATCCTTATGGATATTGTAGTTGCTGACATCCCATCGAAGAATGACATGCTATTATCTAGGTCATGGGGAGCCAAACTTCAGGGATCTCTACAACTTGATATGTCATATGCAATAATTTCTGTTTTTGGACAACTCAAGAAGTTGTACCGAGAAACTTTAAAGAAATACATGGTGAGTAGTCAGGATCGGCCCCAAAATTTTCCTATCTACTCTGTACATTTGGACATTGATTCTTTTATTTTGTATAATACCGATGAAACACAAGGAACTCTTTTAGATAGTATTGATACAGAACCAAAAGAAATTGCAGTTTCAAAACAAAAGGAAATTTTCCAAACTTTAGAACTTTCCACTAAACAAGGTAGTCAAGTTGAGGAAAAATTGGTGGAAATAGATGATACGAATTATGAACATGACCTATTGTGGCATCTTGAGTTTGATGGGTTAGTCAGTAAGTTTGGGGCAGGAGCAGGAGTTTGGATATGCAATTTAGAGAATGACTATTCAGAAGGCCATGCCTACAGACTAAATTTTAAATGTACTAACAATACGACTGAGTATGAAGCACTACTTTTAGGTCTCAAATTAGTTAGGAATCTAGGACCTATAAGAGTTTCTATTATGGAGACTTTGAATTAGTGATAAAACAGATTAATGTCGTATATATGACCAAGGACCCTAGGTTAAGTTGTTACTATAAAAATACTAAACACTTTCTTAGAAACCAAGGTTGTTGTAATTCCTAGAAAACATAATATGCAGGCTCATAGTTTAGCAACATTTGCTAGCACCTGCAAGTTACCCTTTCAGCCTAACTATTAGTACACCACTGAAGTAAGGCACAGGCTTGTAATCCCAGATAATTTGAAGAACTGGAAAATTTGATAATGACAAAAAAATAAACAACTTTTTGATTTCAAAACAAGAATTTGTAAATAGAAATATAGATACTGACACATCAATAGACCTTAACACTAAAGATAAAATAGAAATAAACAAGATAGAAGGTGAATATATAGATAGATTCCATCCCACTAAATTTACAAAATCAGATGTAGAAAACCTTGAACAAGTTAAGATTGATGAGATAATTAAGACACTGAAGTAATCAATCTCAAGGACAATTTCTTACCTAAGGGATTAACCCCTTTGGAAGACTTATTTGATCCCTAGAAAGCCAAAAATGGAACCATTGAAATCTGATATGGAGGAGTGTAATATTGGCACTGATGAGAATACGAAATTGATCAAACTTTCTAAATCATTACCTCCCACCGAAAGAGTAAAATACATTGAGTTATTAAAAGAATTTCAGGATGTATTCGCTGGACCTCAAATCCTATGACACCAGCATCATTCAACACACAATCCCTATAAAATAAAATAAAAAACCTTTCAGATAGAAACATAGAAGGATAAATCCTTTACTATTACCTTCAATTGAAAATGAAATCCAGAGAATGTACGATGCTAAGATAATTGCACCAATCAACTTTTCTTATTGGGTTTCAAACATGGTACCAAATATGAATAAAACCAATGAGATCGGACTCTGTTTGGACCTTAGAAACCTGAAAAAAGTATCCCTTAAAGACAATTACCTTCTCCCCAAAATGGACCATATTTTGTAAAGGGTAGTTGGATCAACCAAGATCTCATTATTGGATGGGTTTTCTGGTTACAATCAGATTTTAGTTCATCCTGATGACCAAGCCAAGACTGCCTTCACTACTCCTTGGGGCACATTCATGTATGTGAAAATGCCTTTTGGACTAATGAATGTGGAAGCCACTTTTCAGAGGGCTATGGATATCGCCTTTGCTAAAGATATTCATGATTTCCTAGTGATATACCTAGATGACATCACTATATTTTCAAAATCTGACAACCAACATTTGGATCATCTAAGGAAAGTTTTTATTAAATGTAGGAATATGGAATTTCTTTGAACCCTAAGAAGTCTTTGTTTGGGTTAGAAGAAGGAAAGTTACTAGGTCATATAATTTCAAAAGATGGTATCTGAATATACCTTGCAAGAATAGAAGCCATCTTATAGATACAACATCTGAGGAACATCAGAGAATTACAAGCTTTCGTAGGGAAAAATAACTTTCTTAGGAGATTTATTTCTAATCTTGCAGAATTAATTAGATCACTGAACAATATGTTGACAAAAGATTCGACCATAAAATGGACTGTTAAGGCTAAGAAATCTTTTGAAGACATTAAACTGGCTTTAACAAGAACAACAGTTTTGATCAGTCCAAAATTTGACATAGATTTCATCTTATTTTCCTTTGCTTCTGAGCACACAATTGCTACAGTTTTACTGTAGAGAAATGACTAGGGTTGTGAACAACCTATTGCTTTCTTTAGCAAGGCCCTTAGAGATGCCCCCCCTAAAATATAACATAATGGAAAACAAGATTTTGCTTTGGTCAAAGCTATCAAGGGCTTTAGAGTATATATTTTATATTCTCATATAGTAGCCTATGTTCCCAATTCAGCTGTCAAAGACATCCTAACTTAGGGTGGTCCATATGGAAAGATGGGAAATGGATTGCTACTATTTTAGAATATGATATAGAAATCAGACCAACTAAGTTAATCAAGGGCCAAGATTTAGCCAAGCTTATGGCTGAGTCAAATTTTCAAGCCCTAGATATAAGCTTTGTTGCAGAAATAGATAACGAAGAGGAGATGGAAACTCCACTAATAAGTCAGGCCTTTATTGAATCACCATGGTATGCTGATATTATTTATGTTTTACAAAATTTACAAGCTCCTCCTGGATTATCTAATACCAAAAGTAGATTTTTGAAGATGAAATCCTTAAAATTTTGCATATTAGACAATGCTTTGTTTTGGAGGAATGATGAAGGTATTATTCTCAACTATTTATTAAAAGATGAATTTGACAAAGTATTGTAAGAGTTTCATGCAGGGGACTGCGGGGGACACTTTTACTGGAAAAACACTACAGATAAAATTCTTAGAGCTAGTTTCTACTGGACAACATTGTTTTCCGATGTAAAGAAACATGTGACCTCCTGTCACAAATGTCAACTTTTTGAGGGAAAGAAAAAGCTTCTACCTAACCCTAAAACCAATTTTTGTTGAAACATATTTTCAACAATGGGGGCTAGACTTTATTGGTGAAATTCACCCACCTTCCTTTGCCCAACACATATGGATCCTCACTACAATAGACTATTTCACCAAATGGATAGAGGCCATACCTTCAAGACAAGCCACTAACACTATTATCATAACCTTCCTTGAAACCAACATTATATCAAGATTTGGATGTGTTGAAAATGGCAACAAGAAATTGCTAAAAATATAAGTGCTAAAAATAGCACTGCTAAAAATAGCAGTTTGGGTACCAGTGCTAGATTAGGCAACATGGAATGGAAAATGGAAGTGATAAAAATTTAAGTTCTATTTTTAGCAGTTCAGGATGGATTCCTATTTTTAGTCATTCCCTGGACTAAAATAGAAAGTAAAATTCGAATTTTGATATTAACAACAGTTTGTAAATTAATTAATTAATTCATCTTGAGTTAATTAGTTAAGGAAAAACAAACTTGAAGTCTATGTGAGGACATGCAACAATTTATCTATTAATTGAGGAATTTATCCATCAGTTAAAGATATAACGATGAGTTTTAATGTTGAGTTGTAATTAGTTGGCTGAGTTAACTGAGTCAAGTCCAGTTAGATTAATTAACAGTTTGTTAAATTAATGTGAGTTCAGTTAGTTAATGCTTGCATGCATGTAATTGTTGCACTTCAGATAACTGAATATTCTCTCATAAATAACTCATGCATGTCAGTTCAGAGGAAGACCCAGTTGAAATCAGAGGAGGGACAATGTACTATCAGTTGGATGGATTTTTCCTATAAAGGAAAATCATCCAAGCAGAAGGATCAAGGTTCCTTGAGGATTGTGCAGTTTTACAGGGTGTGAGATTAGTGTGAGAGATCAGTGTTACACTTGGTAACAGGAGAATCACCGAGGAAAAAATGTGCAAGGAAATAGGAGGCTTGGAGGGCAAAGGAGAAGGCTTAGGAGAAGTCTTGATTGCATGTGAGCATCCAGGAGGATTGCACTGAGAGCTGGCTAGCTGTGTGACCTAAGGCTTTGTGTAATCCTGATATTTTTCCACCTTCATCTGTGAGGATTGTACTGAGAGCTGGCTAGCTGTGTGAGAGCTAAGTATTTGTATAAATCCTTGTATGATAACACAAATAGTGGGGTTTTTAGCTGAGGCTTTTCCCTGAGTATTTTTTGTGTTTCATGTGTGTGTTTTCTTCTTCTATGTTATATGTGTTCCGATTGATCTAGCTCAAATTTATTAAGCTTCTGGAAAGTTTGATGGTAGAAGTAGATCTAGTATTTTTTTTTAGTATATTTCATTATCATGTGATCTATGGTGGGAATTTCTAGAAGGTAGCAGAGCACAGGTGATCAAAGGAGAGAACAATATACTAAGAGGAGATTTCAAAGTTTTCAGTTTTGGGCCGAGAGTTTTTAGAGCAGATCTGAAAATTTTTGTACAAAATTTTCACAAACAAATAGAAGATTTGGATTCCTTGTGGAAAAATACAAACAAACAAAAAAATCGGCTGAATTGAAGTTCGGATGAGGGAGATATCGCTGATTTAAAACCAACTCTTTTTCTAGAAAATTTCATGACGGCGGGAAAGATGAGACAGATTGGTGTGCTAGCTAAGAACCTGTATGCACTTGAGGTAAAAGATGTATAAAAATCCTTGAGGAGAAAGGCAGAGGTTAGATACTTGGTGGTTGAGAGGGAGAGTACATTACCTCTCAACATGTTGCGCCAGAAGAAGACTCAAATGATTGTGGAGGAGCCACGATTAATGAAAAAGCTTCAGGAGGTTGTGGAGCAGCCACAACTAGAGAAAATGAGAGGAGATCGAGTAGAGACTTATACTCATGCAGAGACCTCCAGTAGGGGGAAACTTCGAGCCAGGTGGGTAGAGGGATCACATGCAACCATACCTCGAGGTAGGAGGTGGGGCAATGTGGAGTGCTCGTCCCAAGGAGGAGGGGCAGGATCCTTAAGGTACCCAACCTCTTTGATTTGACTTTGCTATGGAAGCCCCAATGAGGAGTAGTAGGACTGATTGATTGGGTAGAGATAGATACAAATGGAGTAGCAGAGAGAGGTACAATGTAGGAGTCCCAGGACAGCGCGGAGCTAGCAGACTACAGCAATGCGAGAGGCACACGTGTGTTGCACTAGTGCAGGGTAGCATAGAGAAGTGTGCAACGGTGCGAGATGCATGGAGATGTTGCAGTAGCGTAGAGGTCAGAGAGGGAGCACTTGTAAGCAACATGTATAGCTTCAACATTAGAGTATGTTTCTAGATCAACAAAGAGGTCAGTTGGGAGCTTTCTTGTTCTAAGAGTTGCTAGAGCAACCACACATGGTATAGGTGTTGCATGCAGAACATTCTGAAGGTACAGGATCAGGTTTGAGAGAAATTCTTTCTTGTTGAGAGGGAGTGTTGAAAATAGCAACAAGAAATTTCTAAAAATAGAAGTGATAAAAATAGCACTGCTAAAAGTAGTAATTTGGGTACCAGTGCTGGATTTGGCAACAGGGAATGAAAAATGGAAGGATGGATTCCTATTTTTAGTCAGTCCCTAGACTAAAATAGGAAGTAAAATTTGAATATGATATTAACAACAGTTTGTAAATTAATTAATTAATTCATCTCAAGTTAATTAGTTAAGGAAAAACAAATTTGAAGTCTATGTGAGTACATGCAACAGTTTATCTATTAATTGAGGATTTTATCCATCAGTTAAAGAGATAAGGATGAGTTGTAATATTGAGTTGTAATTAGTTGGCTAAGTTAATTGAGCCAAGTTTAGTTAGATTAATTTAACAATTTTTTAAATAAATGTGAGTTTAGTTAGTTAATGCTTGCATGCATGTCACTTATGCACTTCAGATAACTGAATATTCTCTCATAAATAACTCATGCATGTCAGTTCAGAGAAAGACCCAGTTGAGATAAGAGGAGGGATAGTGTACTATCAGTTGGATGGATTTTTCCTATAAAGGAAAATCATCCAAGCAGAAGGATCAAGGTTCCTTGAGGATTGTACAGTTTTACAGGGTGTGAGATCAGTGTTACACTTGGTAATAGGAGGATCACCCAGGAAAAACTGCGCAAGGAAATAGGAGGCTTGTAGGGCAGAGGAGAAGGCTTAGGAGAAGTCTTGATTGCTTGTGAGCATCCAGGAGGATTGTATTGAGAGTTGGCTAGCTATGAGAGCTAAGGCTTTGTGTAATCTTGATGTATTTCCACCTTCATCTATGAGGATTGTACTGAGAGTTGGCTAGCTATGTGAGAGCTAAGGCTTTGTATAAATCCTTGTATGATAATACAGATAGTGGGGTTTTTAGATGAGGCTTTCCCCTAAGTATTTTTTGTGTTTCATGTGTATGATTTCTTCTTCTCTGTTATATGTGTTTCGATTGATCTAGCTCAAATTGATTAAGCTTCCACAAAGTTTGATGGTAGAAGTAGATCTAGTATTTTGCTTTAGTATATTGCATTATTAGGTGATCTATGGTGGGAATTTCTACAGGATTTCCAACTAAGCTCATTACTGATAATGCAACAACCTTTAAATCCAAAAGGATGATATATTTCTACAACAAGTGTCATATAACCCTGGGCCATTCCATAGCCTATTATCCTCAAGGAAATGGACTGGTAGAATCTTCAAACAAAAGCCTCGTGAACATCATAAAAAAGTTGTTGGAGGAAAATAAGAAAACATGGAATAAAAAGCTAGTCAATGCCTTATGGGCAGATAAACTAACCACAAAGAAATCAATTGGTACCTCTCCTTACCAACTAATTTATGGGATGGAAATTGTTTTTCCATATTCCTTCGGAACACTAGTGATGAAGCTGCTCCAAGAATTACAGGTTGAACCAAATGACATCCAAAGAAGAATCAACCAAACAATTCATTTATAGCAAACTAGGGAAGAAGTGTACATCAAAGCTCAGGTTGTGCAGGAAAGGATCAAGAAGATTTTTGATAAAATGACCAAGGCTGAGGATTTCTACCTTGGTGACAAAGTTTTAAGATGGGATTGAAGGAGGGAAGATAAAGGTAAACATGGGAAATTTGATTTCCTATGGAAAGGCCCATATGTCATTTATGCTTTCAGAGGTAATAATGCTTTCTTCCTCATAGAAATGGATGGTACAGGAGCCGAAGGTGGACCAGTGAATGGTCGGATGCTCAAACACTATTTTGAACCTAACTATTGATTTTTACTTTCCATTGTACATATTCTATTTTTTTTCAAAAAGTTTAGTTTGGATTGGATCATGGTCACTGAATTTGAAGCCCGGAGAGAAGGCCCTAAGCTTAAAATTATTCACTATCATAAGTATCAATAATGCAAAGGCATAGAGGATAATTTTGAAAGGTAACATCAACAACAATTCAAAGGCTACTGATTTACAAAGTTCTTAACATTTCACCAAGAAATGTCATCCCTAAGTGGAGTCACTGTTAGGTTCCTATACCAATAGGAGTCATAATTTTGATTGACTAAGGTTAAGCCTTATAATATTGTACATACCTTTGCTTTCTGCAAATGTTTTCCGTATTAAAAAATTAAAAAATATAAAGAGGGTATGTCCTAAAAGAATAATCAAAGGACAAAAAGAATGAAAATAGGTCACAAAAAATGAAAAATATGAACCCCAAGAAAACAAAAATACCATGAAAGTGTGCAAGTCAAAATGCCACTACTATTTAGTTTTTATGCTTAATAAATGATTGTATGTAGCTTAATACTTATGCCACAATCCATGAATAGTCAAAATGTTTAAACTTGGTTATTTCATCTTTTCAATTTCATGTTTTAGATAGAGAATAAAATCGGACTAAGGAGTGTAATCTTGGCAAATCATTAGAGAGGTAAAGTAAATAAAAGGAGCTCAACTGTTTAATCTGAGCCCTTAGATGAGATAAGGTTTGATTTAGATAGTTTGCTATGTAAAGAAAAGAAAATATTGATAAGGGTTTGCTAGCTTAAATGCACCCTAATAAAGTGAAGAAAAAATGGTAGAATAAGTAGATGGGTAACTAGAAGAAAGCTTGCAGAAATATGGTGATTGATTAGACAAAAGGCATATTGATCATTTTTCATCATATGTTCCAAATATGAATGGACAATCAAGCATGCAAATGGATTTCAAAGTCAATTGATTAACTTCCCCTATTCATTTCATCTCTTCACTTAACTAATTTCTCATAATAAAGTTCAAAGTACTTAAAAAACCTTTAAGTCAAAAAAGCTCAGAGCATTTTTCTGACTTTTGGAGGGACCAAACCCTCGGCTTAAAGACTTATGGATATCAAGTACTAGATTCCCCTCATAAAAGTTCACGCCCCCTTTAGTTCATTCATTTCCTAATAATACTCCTTTTCCTAAGGTTAAAACATTTTTTGCCTATGAAAAAGAAATTCTCCCCCCCACATAAAACACTTTTCATACCAAAAAACCCACAAAAATGATTTACCCGAAGTATTAATGTAAATATGTGAAAAATGTGTAATTCACAAATGAAAGCATTTTTCTTAGTGTTTTTCCTTTTTCCGCCCATTTTTCATATTAATGGCTAACTTTATTATAGTAAATCTCGATAAAAACCCAATTTCCTGTATATATTTAACTCCTATGTATAAATTAACCCTACACCCCAGTTTAATTATAAACTAAGATTTTCACCTAAAACTGACCAAAACCTTTAACTAGTCAATCTACGACCAAGTTAATTAAGCCTCCTTTGAATCCTTTGTTAATTACCCATATGGCCTAATCTCACTTTAAGCCATTATTAACCTTGATACCACCGTAATTAAGTGCCTGCTGGGCTCCCCGCTAGCCTCCACATAGTTTCTCCACCCGATCACCGTGTGATTGCCCCCCCTCCTCATCCGACGACCCTCATCCATATTGGGCCAACCTGACATCCGTCCTTTAGCCACCCGATAAGGTGGTTTCCCCATGGCCCCTAGTTCTATGTGTCATTCGATGGTGGAATCGGGTGGCCCCTCCCAAATACCATTGAGTGCCCAAAAGCCATGCGAAATAAACTGCTTACCGCCCTCCCGCTACGTGACAAATTAACCACTATTCACCTCGTACCTGCAAAAAAAATAGCTTTTGCGTATAAAAGCCAAAAGCCCCAAAATTGGTTGTTTTCGTTGAAATTTCATCTACAAGCCTCTATACGCATGCACGACACCTATAAATGTCGAAGCTGTCAACCCACGTACAATTTCACTCCAAAGATGCCGCACACAACCCAGTCGGCCTTACAACCTATAGAAAGCCCATTCAACCACTTGCAGTCGCCAAACACCTTGCTCAGAGAAAATTCACCCCAGTTCTAAGTATTTAAACCAAAATTCACCAAATACCCTGTCAATTTCAAAATAACTAGTTTCCGAGTGTTTTAGTAAAGTAAAAAATTAATTAAAAATACTCGAGAGCTTGAGTCATAAACCACTGCAGAACATCATTGCCCTAAAAACTCTAAATCCCTCCCCACACTCAAATCCTCAAGGACTGAGAATGGCTACCCCAATTGCAATGGATGTGAGGCCCATCACTACACCTCATTTAGATCTAGACCACCTTCCCCTAGATGACAAAGACTTCCATATAAAAGATACCACTGTCATAAAGCTCCTACTTAAAGTTCATTGCTAAAGTAGGGACATGTTCCTCAACCATGCTGATGAAATTGGCCTTTGGGAGTCAAATTTGCCCAAGTACCAGGTCCCCCAAGTCCACATTTTTCCTAAAATTGTGCATATGTGCTATGCCTGCTATGTCCCCAGTCATAGAACTATCATGTCTCATGACCAGAAGGTCCTTTTCACCATTACCACCAAATCCATCAATGAAATGTTGCAATTCCAACTAGGACCAAACCTAACTCCCCTCTTAATTGGAGACCTATTAAACTTGTACCTCAAAATCAGCTTTGCCAAATTGGCCCAACTATTCCAAATTTTCATCGCAGAAGAAAAGAACATCCCTAATAACCCCCCTCCATATGTAGCAACTATATTTTCCCCTTGGGGTTGAAATATTTTCGCCATGATATCTTGTGTTTTGGGTTACTCCACAAGTGAGTATATTGATTAAAGTATCCTAGCTTCATGTCTATCTATACCCCAGGACAGCCTGCTGCAACCATTTATGAATATTCCACATTCATAGCTGACAAAATGCATGAGCAGTTCACAAGAATGGAAAATGAAAGGGTCTTCAAATACTATTCAGTGTTATACCATATGTTCTTATGTTATCAATATGATCATTTCTCATTCACCCTCCAGAAACTAACACCAAGGGTCAACCAAGGTTAGTCATTTTTTGGACTCCATTAATCCATGAGTACCGATTTCCATACTCTTATTTAGATTTTATTGACCTATTTGTACATCTAGTTATGACAATGTTGACTGGAAACCCTCCTCCAAGAACCAGTCCAGAGATAAAGAGAGTCTTTCAACTGTCAAAGCAGACCAAAGTGGGTGAATGGTACTTTTATGAGAACCACACAGAGATCAGGATATATGGTTGCATGCTTGCACCATACAAATTGCCAAGGTACCTCCCTATGAGGTTGTTTGCATTAGAATATTACAGGAAAATCATCAATGCAAATGAGATAAACTTTGTAAAGGCCAAGAATAAGGCTAATTTCGAAATAAAAGACCAACTAGGCCCCTTGATATGTAACTGTAGGGAAGCTGGGACAGAGGCAGAATTGATACTACAGAATATGAAGTTCCAAAGAAGTTTTGTTTGGAGATATGACCCTTTGGAATTCATCACCAAGAAGAGGAAAAAGGTCAAGCTAGGACCTTTTATTCACCATCCCATACGTGAGATTGAATCCTATGCTAACCAATCAGAGTGGGTGGAAGGAACGCTAGCTGATCAAGACAACACTAGAATAGACATAGAGAATGCTCTAATTAATCTTGAAAAACAAATTGATGAGGGTTCTTTCCTATAGGTGCCAAAGCAGTCAGATAGGCCAGAGGAATCAAGCAGACCAGAGGCAACCATGAGTACCTCCTCAATTGTGTAGACTCCTCTAAATGAGGAGAAAAACCTGAAAATAAGTAGGGAAGAGGCCACCACATCAGCAAGGGCCGCTTCATGGACTTATGCAAGTACAAGTCAAGAAAAAAGATAGAGAGTGAATCCTGTCTCTGAACATGAATACATAGAGAAGACAACAAAAGTCACCAGCACAGAAGGAAACAGGAGCAGGCCCATTACCCCATCGGAAGGCACACCCTCCACGTCACAAACTCATGGGTTGGAAAGGCAGCTCAGTCTTGAGGTATCTTCCTTCAGAATGCCTGTTAACAAAGACCAAGACATCAAGGAGAGGTACAGAGAAATAAAAGAAAGGAATGAGAATCTTAAGGTCCAAACTTATGCCCAGTACCTGAATATGACCCCTACCAATCAAACAAGGCTAATTTTAGCCTTTTATATCAAAGAGGGGAAAATGTAGATGACTTATCAAGCCTACAACTCAACAGCCGAAAACGACCTCAAATTTTAAGAAAGTGGATTTTGAAGTGCTAGCTAGGGATATCCATCCCATAGACCAGATTGAGCTACACAAGCAAAGAGGGGAGATGATATACTTCACTTTGAATGGAAAGGCCATAGCTTCCGACTAACTACAAAATTCCCTAAACAACTTATATGCACAATTCCAGGTAGAAAAGGCCTCTTCACAGGCCAAGGACACCAGAATCATGTCCTTAGAAAACTTAGTAATTGAATTGGGACACCATCGCAAGGATATAAAAGCCACAGAGCATCTAATTAAGAAGAAAAATGATGATATCACTACACTCAAGAAGCAACTGAAGATACCCCAGCTACACCATCCACAAACATTAGAAGTTCTAGAAAGCCAGCAAGGGCATGAAGAGCTCATGGACTTGGTCCTAAAGTTGAATGATCAATTCAAGGAGATAGAAAAGGAGTTGGACACTTTAATTCAATCAAAGCAAAGTGACTTGGCCACAAATTCCAAAACTGTCATCCCCACGATATCAACAACAGTTCCTTCTACACTGGTAGCATCACTGGCACCCACAGCTCCACCTACAATAGCATTTCTAGTAACAATAGAATATACCAGAGTAGTGGAGGCACCAGCGGACAAAGCAACAGAACTTGTGAAATTCATGGAAGATATGTCTATCTAGGCTACAAAGATGAAAAGATTGAAGGAAAAGGTGGCAAGTCTGGAAACTGATTGCAAACTTGCCCAACTCAAGTAGAAAGAATAAACACAAAGGGCCTAGAGAATGGGTGAGAGGATCAAAATCTTGGAAAACGATTTGACACTTCAGAAGCCACTTGGACAAACCAAGGAAATGTTGTGAGCCAATACCATTGACTCTGTCAATGATATTTATCCATCAATCCAAGTTATTTTTGAGGAAATAGAGCTAGTGAAAACAGCTACTGAAGCTATCCAAAAAGTAAAGGAGGGATTGGGAAATAAGCCTGAGGATGCAAATACACTCAACCATTTCCTCAATAGAAAAAAAAGATATGAGCTACAGGAGCTGAACATTGAAGACATAACTACCACCATTTTAGAAATAAGGAAGGCCCTTGCCAAAAGGAACCTTATGCTTAATTTGGAAGAAAAGTGCCACAATATATAGGTAGCCATTGATAGGTTCATGGCTAAATTTCAGATTTTTAGGGAAAAAGGTTTGTCGAGTCCTATGGTCATCAATGACAAACTTATGACACAGTCAGACTATGGGGATAGACATAGAAAATTGACTAAGGATCAAGGTAGTTCTTCATCCATTAAAGCCTTGCCACATGCAAAGTGTTATATGACACATTTGAGAACTTGTTTTTCCTTGAGCATGAGGTAAAACATTTGTTCCTCACCAAGCCTAATTTTGCAAAGTATACTAAGGCTGATGAGATTTACAGGAGGATGATAAATGTTAAATTACCAGATGTAGAATGGTGGGGAACTTTGACTGAATTATTGTGATAAATTAACAGCTAAAATTTACCACACATTAAATATGAAGGCAACAGGACGAAATAGGTAAAAACAACACAACAGGGTCGAAGAGTATCAGATGAAAGATCAAAGTAAAGAAGACTCCAGCGTGAAAATACCACAACTATCTGCCAGCTTAAAAGGTTCTAATTCAACTATAAAATCCAACACAACCACAATAAAGGGGATAACAAGAAACAATTCATTAGTTGTCTCTATCTTCTTGCTAGAAGATATTTGTATTTCCTAGAATAAATCCCAAGTTGTTTTGAGATATTTTGTAATAAGTTTTTGTATAAATACTTCACAATTCGAAGTATGTGGGGTGGATTCCAAAAAAATTCTATAGACTATTTATGTCGAATGAGAAATTCTATTGTATCAGTGACTGGATTGGCTTACTAGATCAAGGAATAAAGATTAGATATTTTACAGGATTCTTGTGTAAAGCGAAATACAAATAAGTATTCTCTCATGTTCAATGTTGTTTTCCTTCAAGTTTTTTCCATAATCTTTATATATCTATAAAATCTAAATGTTATAACATGGAATTATATTTCAAAAATTTCTTAAATGCACTCTATCTTGACTGTTATGCATTAGTATATGTTTTCTTCACAAATATAAGTTAAGGAATTCTTGATTGCTCCTTAGTTTAGGTGACTTCTTGTGACCTGTAGCAAAGGATTCTTAATTTCCCTTTGTTCATGATTATCCTCTCTTCTCCATTCTGATCCTGGTCTAAGGATTCTTGAGTGCCCTTTCACCCTGGTTGGAGTTACTTCTCCCATTACGCCTAAAGGTTTGAATTTTTCTCTGCTAGCCTACCCTGTGAACATTCCCTTTAATGAATTTGTCTAGTCCTGATATCCATTTTCTAACTCCATAGCCCAATGGCTTGAAGACCTAGCTCTATCCATCTGCTCTAAGAATTCCACCACCCAACCTTAAAAAAAAAAACCAAAGCCCCAAGGAGCATTAAGAACTAGGCTCAAATGCCATCTAAAACAAAGTTAAATATATAGAGAGAGCCCTCTCTGAGTCATAGGTTGGTTAGAGCCTATAATTAAAAGATTGGTTTGTGGTTACCTCAATTTCTTCCTTCTTCTAATAACTTCTAAGGAAAATTCTAAGTGATAACAGTCTTCAACAATGAAAGTTTGACATATTTGGGCTAGTCTAGAGGGGGTCAACTTGGTCTACAGGTCTAACAAATCCCCAATGGAGAGTGGGGTCAGGTTTGGACCTGGTTGGACTTGCAACATCTGATTAATTGATTCAGCTGTAATTGTGAACAAAACTTTTTGGTCAGGGGAGATTATAGCTCTTTGGCTAGGAATGTAATAGGCATGGCACATATGGACAATTTCTAGAAAGATATGTACGATATGTACTTTGGGAAACTGGTATTTGGGAAAATTGGATTCCCAAAGGCCAATGTCATCAGAATGGTTGAGATATCTGTCTTTTGCTTAAACAATGAATTTTGATCAGGACCTCATATGCACTTGTCTCTGGTTTGAAAATCCCTATCTGCCAGGGAGAGGTGGCCTAGGTACAAAAGGGGAGATGTGATATGTCTGACACCCATGGCGACAGGGGCAGCCATAATTCAGTTCTTATCGAATTGAATTTGGATTTTACAAGTTTATTCAGAGGTTTTTAATGGAAACTAGAAGCTTTCAGAGGGGTTTGGGCACAAAATTCTAAATTTAAAGTAATTTCAATTAATTTTACTTAATTAAAACACTTTACGGACTAAACGTTTTCAAGTTGGAAAGGGTGACTAGTAATTTATATTTAAATATCTAGAATTGGGTGAATAGCTTCAAATTCGAGGTTCATGGCAGCTGCAGATGTTTGAAAGGCTCTGGTACGAACTGAGAGGTTGATTGAGGTCTTGTAGCTTCTTTAGGAGTGGATTTTGAGGTTATCTGGTAAATTTAGCATTCAAAGGTATTGCACTGGTTTGCAGAGGTTCACAGAGAAAAAGAGCGAAAAAAGGTGAAAAAGGGCTTCAAAAGATTTTTATTGAGCAACGGTCACTTTTTGACGGGTAATTTTACATATGAACAATAATTAGTTTTTCGGGTTTTAAGGGGAGGCGTTTTCCCAAGCCATTGCACCACTTTTGTGGAGGGAGTGGTATCTAGGAGGGGTCACCCGATTTGTTGAAAATAGCAATAAGAAATGCTAAAAATAGCATTGATAAAGATAACATTTCAGGATATATTCCAATTTTAATTTGTCCTTGAATTAAAATTGAGAATTAAAATTCGAATTTAGTCTCACCAGCTATTTGAAAAATAATTAATTAATTCATCTTGAGTTAATTAGTTGGAGAAATTCAAACATGAAGTCTTTGTGAAGTCATACAACAGCTATCCCTTTTATTGAGGAAGTTATCCCTTAATTCAGGAGATAAGGATGAGTTGTATTTGAGTTGTAATTAGTTAGCTCAGTTAACTGAGTTAAGTCCAGTTAAATTAGTTCCAAACAGTTTGAGGAACTAATTGTGAGTTCAGTCAGTTAATGCATGCATGCAACTAATGTACTCCAGATAACTAAATATTCTCTCATAAATAACTCATGCATGTCAGTTCAGACAAAGACCCAGTTGAGATTAAAGGCAGGGACAATGTACTATCAGTTGCAAGAATTTTTGTATGAGAAAATCTTGTGCATGCAAAAGGAATTCATTCCTTGAGGATTGCGCAATTTTACAGTGTGTAAGATTAGTGTTCCACTTGGTTGAAGATGAATCATCTAAGAGGAACAACGCAAGGAAATTTGAGGCTTGGAGGATAGAGGAGAAGTCATATGTGTTGTCTCTTCTGTCTATGAGCAGCAACGAGGGATTGTAACGAGAGCTGGATTGTTGTGAGAGATAAAGTTTTGTGTAATATTGAGATATTTCCACTTATACGATAATAGATATAGCAGGGTTTTTAGCTGTGGCTTTTCCCAGAGTACTCTTTTGTGTTTCATATGTGATTGATTCTTCTTTTCTGTTATATGTGTTCTGTTTGATCTTGCTCAAAATCGATTAAGCTTCTACAAGTTTGATTGTAGATGTAGATTAAGTATTTTGTTTTAGTACATTGCATAATCAGTTTAATATATAGTGATAATTTATACATGGTATAAGAGCAAAGGTGATCAAAGCGAAGAGAAATATACAGAGTGTTATGCCCCTATACCAATAGGTGTCATATATCATGATGGACTTGATGAGCTATGTAATATGTTCATACCTTTACTTGTTGCAAAGGTTTTCCATATTTGTAAAAAATAAAAAAATTTAAAAAATGTAAAGAGGGTATACCCTAAAAGAAAATTCAAAGGGTGAAAAGAAACAAAAAAAGGTCAAAAAATGAAGGAAAATGAAACCCAACAAAAAAAAAGACCAGGAAAGTGTGCAAGTCTAAATGCCACTATTTTTTTACTTTTGTATAATAAACTATTGTGTGCAATTTCTCACCTATGTCGCAATTCATGAATAGTCAAAATAGTTTAAACTTGGCTAATTCATATTTTCAATTTCATGTTGTAGAAACAGAGAATAAAGATCTAACCAAACAGTGTAATCTTGGTAGATGAATAGATAGGTAGAGTGGAAAAGGAGCTCAACAGTTTAATCTGAGCCCTTGGATGTAATAAGTGTAGACTTAGATAGGCATTACCATGTAAAAGAAAAGAAAGTTTGATAATGGTTTTCCAGTCTAAGTGCACCCTAATAAAGAAGTGAAGATACTAAGTTAAGTAGGTAGGGTAGGTAGATGATGGTTGCAGAATAATATGTGGTGAATGATAAGTATAAATGTGTAAAATCTTTCACTTTCATCACTAGGCAAAGCCATGTATCACATGGAAAGCATATCAAGCAAGAAAAATAAAAAATAATTAATTTCCCTACTCATTTTCCCTAAAAGTTCACTAAATTCCCCTAAGTGCCAAGGTATCTATCAAATTAGAGGGGCTCAGAGTATTTCTTTGACTTTTGGAGGGACCAAACCCTCAGCCTAATAATCTATAATACCTTAAGCACTTAAGCTCATTCATCAATGATCACACCCCTTCATAAGTCATTCATCCCCTTTATAAAGTTTTTCCTAAGTAAAATTCTATTTTACTTAGGGAAATTAAAATGTTTTCCATAAAAACCCTCATTTTTCACTTAGCCTAAGTTTCAGACATATACATGGAAATGGTTCAAACTTAGCACGCACTTAACATAATCATATTAACCACTGATTTATGTAATAATATAGTTCTCTTATAAAAATTTACCCACTCCCGTATTACTATAACTATACAAAAAACCCCAAATTCTTATATATCTCGCCCCTCGGTTAAAATATAACCATATTACACTCTTAATTGGGATTAATTAGTTAATCTGTAACTAATTAAGAACCCTGACCCCACCATATTAAATAAGGATTAATTAACCTCCACGGTTAATTAATAACTTTCCCAACCAATCTTGTTGCTCCCGATATAATTAAAAAACCTTTAATTATGTTGGAATCACCCTCATTAACTTTCCTCCACCTCACCTGCCCGATAGCCGTCTGATCGAGCCCCTCAGATCCGATGGTTGTCGTGCATATTGCACGGTCCTCCTCTACCAAACGTTAGTGCACAATCATGAGTGGTTTTGCAAATAGTGCCATCGCCATGCGTCGCTTATCGTATGGTATCGCACGGTCGTGCCCAAAAACATTCTCACCTCCATTAGCGGTGCGATAAAAACCACTTACCACCTCTGCTAGCAACAAAACATCACATCATTCTGCTGTTGACGCCACCTGTCTAAATCTCGAACCCGCCAAATCTTTTACTTTGTATAAAAAACAAAGTTAAACAATTTTTGTCCTATTTTGCGAATAATGGCATGCAAACTGAACGTCGAGGTCAAATAGCTCGTGTACCCAACCGCTAACCACCTTCAAAATTTGCAGTCGTTGCTGCTCAGAGTCCGCCATTACCCTAGTGAGTCTACATTCCATTGCCTTCACTAAAAACATGTATTTACCAGCTTTCCATCAAGGAACCCTGTGAATACTTGCTTTCTCTACAATTAATTGAAAAGAACCCCAAATTTCACCATAATTCAGTTGCTGCACTTGAAATTCAAGTTCCCCAGACCCTCTGTTTCATCAATTTCACTTAAAAAACCCCAGTTTTCTATCTGAATCCACAAGAACCAGAATGGAAACCCCTGTGGCCCTAAATATTACACCCATTACCAACCCTCGCTGTGATTTGTATTATCTTCCCCTGGAAGATAAAGATTTTCAAATAAAAGACTTGATTACTGATAAAGGCCACATGAAAGTATTTTTCCAATGCCGAGATAATCACTTGAATGGCTATGATACCATAGGACTGTGGGAATCCAATCTCCCGATGTACTTTCTCCCTTCTGTGCATGTTTTCCCTGATATTGTCCATCAGTGCCATGCCAATTATGACTCCAGCCTCAGAGCAGTGATGTCTCCCAATTAAACAGTCCTCTTCACAACTACTGCAGACTCAATCAATGAGATGATTTAGTTTCATCCTAGTCAAGCCCTCACCCCCATTTCCCTTAGAGATTTGCTTAAAAGTCATCTAAATTATCCCAATCTGAACTCAGTTGCCTTTGTCATACTTTTGTGGATAAGAACCATCAACCCAAAGATCCCCCTCCTTATATGTCATCTTTCTTCATAGAGACAGGAAAAATGATAGTGGATATGATAGTTGCAGTCATGGGATTCAATACTAGTGAATATGTGGATGAGTTGACCCTAGTTTTGATGACCATTTTTACCCATGGTTAGCCTCCTACTGTCAAGTACAAAAATGCAACATTTATTGCTGAGAAAATCCATGATCAACTCATGAGACTGGAAAATAAGAAAGTATTCAAATATTCCACATTCATATATCACCTCATCCTCTACTATTAGTCTAACAGGTTCCCATTTTCTATCAATAAACTTGATACAAAGGGTAATCCAAGGTTAGTGATTTTTTGGACTTCTATCTTTCACCAATATTTTGCTTGCCCTTATTCATATAATGAATTCATTGACCAGTTTGTCCACCCAGTAACCACCATGCCGACAGAAAATCCTCCTTTTAGGATTGGTGATGAAATCAAAAGGATTCTTCAACTATCAAAATAGTACAAAGTAGATGACTGGTACTTGTACTAGAATCACACAAAGATCAGGATATACGGTTGTGAGATTCCTCCATTCAAGCTACCAAAATATGTTCTAATGAGATTGTTTTCTTTGGAATATTATAGACAAATGATAAATTCTGTTCAGATTCACTTTACCAAGGCCAAGAAGAAAGCACAACTTAGAATCAAAGATCACCTAGACCCATTTGTCTGCAACAATAGAGAAGTAGGCAAAGCAGCAGAAGGAATCCTATAAAACCACATGAGATTAAACACAAGCTTTGGTTGGAAATATGACCCCCACAGTTTCATCTATGATAGGAGAATGAAAAATAGGTTATCACCTTATTTTCATCAGAGAATCCCAGAAATTGAGCAATATGCTAACATAGATGAATAGAGGGAAGGGACTCTTGTAGAAATAAATAGTGATCGGGTCAATGTATAAAATATAATGAAATACCTAGAAAAGACACTTGACCTGGACTCTTTTGAATAGGTATCTATTTGGACTTCTCAAAAACCAACACCAGGGACTAGTGCCTCAACAACAGATACTTCTCAAAGGCACTCACAGGAAACAAGTGCACCCCTTGCATAAACATCATAGGGAAAAGAACAAGAAACCAGCACTCCAACATTGGGCAAATCAAAAATGTCAAAGCAACCTGAAATCTTAGAAGAGCAGGCCCCACCATAGTCCCATCCAACTCAAATTAATGTGGGAGACCCCCCAGTTTTGCAGACTCCTCTGAAACAGGAAAAAAGCCTAAAAAGAGACTGGGAAGTAGCTACCCCTGCTAGTAGTCCTTCAGACCAGCCTGGTGCTAAGAGGCACAGGTTAAATCCCCATTCAGAAGGAGAATATTTTAGGAAACTACAGGGAGTTTGAGGAAAGAAGGTGCAGATAATCAACATACATTCCCAGTAGGTGGGACATCTTTTAGTTCACAAAGACAAGAGCTGGAGAGACAACAAAGTGCCGAAGTATCATTCTTCAGGCCTTCATCTTAGACATCAAAGAAAAATTCAAAGAAATAAAGGCCAGAAATGAACCATTAAAGACCCAAGTCTACAATCAATATTTGAAGATGGCTCCTACCAATTAAACTAGGTTGATGTCAGCTTATGACCTCAAGGAAGGCAAAATGCAAATAAATTTTTTAAAGCCCAAAGTAAAACAGCCCCAATCACTTTTAGACTATCTCAAAATTGATTTTGAGGTCTTGGCCAAGGAAATTCACCCCATAGATCAAATATAATTGCACAAGCGGATAGGGGAAATGGTGTATTCAACTTTGACAAGCAAGGCCATGATGGAACATAGATCGGAGAATTCATTGAATAATACTACAACTCAATTACAGTAGAAAGATCCTCCTCACAGACTAAGGACAACAGAATCAAATCACTAGAGGAGTTGATTATTGAATTGGGTCATAACCCAAAAGATGTAAAAGCTGTAGAGGCCCTGATAAGAAAGAAAAATGAAGACATAGCTACCTTGAGAAAACAGTTAAAGTTACCTCCACTGATGCATCCACAGACTGCAGAAGTTATTGAAAAGAATTTTGAAGAAGATATTATGGACCTAGTCCTCAAGCTAAATGAACAATTGAAGGAGACTGAGTAAGAATTAGAGAAATCACTAAAAAGCAAGCAAAGTGAGTCGACCTTTCAGCCTCAAAATGTAGTACCAGTGGCCTCCATCGCAGTCCCTTCTACACTTGCAATAGCTCTTGCACCAATTGTCCCTTTGGCCACAGTAGAAGCTATCATAGGTGCAGTCATAGGTACATCACAGGTGGAAACTTCAGGTCAGAGCACTAAAGAATTAATCAAGTCAATGGAGGAAATGAAACTCCAAGTTTTTGAACTCCGGAAGGTAAATGAGAAATTTTTCACTTTAGAACAAAAGTATGATGTGTCTAAAATCAATTTTGCTGAAGAAGTAAGGAAAAAAAGGCTTAGCTCAACAAGTAAAAACACTAGAGAAAGACCTCACATTTGAAAATCCTTTAACAGATATAAGGGAAATTATATGTACCAACATCACTCAATCAATCAATGATGTTTGGTTATCAATACAGAGCTTTTTTGAATAGATTAACCTGGTGAAAGTTACTCTTCAAGAAATTCAGAAAACTAAGGAAGACTTGGGATGAAAACCTAAAGAAGCAATCATGTTAATAAACTTTTTGAACAACAGAAATAGGTATCAATTAGAATAGCTGAATATTGAAGATAGAACTGGAACTATCCTAGAAATCAAGAACGTATTGACCAAAAGGGCTTTAATGTAGAACTTGGAAAGGAAATGTCAGAATATGCAAGAGGATATAGATGAATTTATGAATTTTGGGTCAGTATGCAAATAACCAAGCCAGTTCATCAGCTAGTGCATCTGCACTCAAAGCACTACCTACAGGCAAAGTTCTCTATAACAGTCTGGAGAACCTCTTTTATGTTGAGCATGAATTGAAACATTTGTTTCCTGTGCAACCCAATTTTGGAAAATACACAGAGGTTGATGAAATCTTCAGGAAGCTACAAAGGACCAGAATACCAAGGGATGATTGGTGGATAAATATGACAGAAATATTGTAATTTACCTTGGTAAAATGTAAATTGAAGTATTTACTATAATCAATTTTGGTAAAAGAAGGTGAATAATGATAAAACAGGTAAAGAGTATTAGAACAGGTCAAAGAGTATTAGTAAGAAGATGAAAAGAAAACAGCCAGCACAAAATTATGAGAAAGACAGCAAGATGCTCAATCATAGGGCTTGCATCCAGCTCATTCACAAAAACAGGGACAACAAGCCATTAGTTCACTTTTAGTTTTTATCTTTGAGACCATCTCTCTCTACCTTTATGTAAAATATAGTCAGTCTTCCTAGATTATATCTCTTTCAGTTATAATATTTTGTTGTAAATTTTTGTATAAGTACTTCCTCATTCGAAGTACTTGAGTGTGGATTCTTTGACATTTATGTAGACTTATTATTTTGGAATAAAAGTGTTGTGGAACAACTCTTGTATGGCTAGCTGGATGAAGAAATAAAGCAAAGGACTTTTACAAGATTCATGTGTCAAACTTTGGACGAATAAGTATTCTATATCTTATGTGTTACACTATTTTTTGGTTTAATATTCCATTTGCGTTTCATATCTGAATAATAAATGAAAAAGTATATTTCAGAAAGTGAATTACTGCACTCTGTCTTTAAAATCGTTTTTAATCTAAATGTTTTCTTCTAAACTATCATAGGCAGAGAATTCTTAACTACTCCTTATTTCTTAGTTTATCATTGTGTTCATTTAATAAGAAATTCTTAATTTCTTTTTATTAGTGATCACCCATTTTCCCTCCTCTTAAAACTTGTTGAAGGATTCTTAGCTGCCCTTCTTCCCTTTTAAGATCATTTCACCCTTTCAAGCTACCATTTGTTTCTTGTTTAGCTATCTTTCCTTGTGAAAACCTCCTTTGTTGAATCAACCTAATCCAGTTAAGCCATCTTCAGTTGACTCCATAGCCCAATGGCCTGAGATACTCTGTTCTATCCATCTTCTCCTAAATTCCATCACCAAACACAATCAAAACCCCCAAGCTTTCATAACTAGCCTAATATCCCATAAACAAAAAGCTAAATCTTAAAGAGAGAGCCCTCTTTGAGTACAGATTGGCTAGATTCTATACTTATAAGTTGGTTTGTGGTTACTTCGGACCCCTTTCCTTCTTCTGACAACTTCAAGGAAAATCTGAGCGATAACATAGTGGTGACTCCATTGGGGATTGAACCCAGAATCTCTGGTTTCGTAGACCAGTTCCTCATTTATAGAAAATCTTTAAGAATGTTTAAATCCTAAATTTAAAGCATCTTAAAGAAATCATAGAAGTTGTTTGCTTGATATCAGTTAAGAAAAACAAAAACAAAACCTAAAAATATGGCTTCAGAAAGGACTCATTACACTAGAGCTAATCCTGATCCCAATCCACTACAAGTGTTTGAGAACCCCAATCTGATCCCTAGAATTCTTAGGAGACAAGAAAGTTTTGATAGTCTTCAGCTCACCTTCAAATCATCATCCTGTCCTATTAGATGGATTTACCTTGAAGACCAACCCTTTCATGAATACTTTGAGACCTCCTTTTTTAGGATTTCATTTGATTCTGAATTAATTGACCGAGTCCAAGACCCAAAGTTCATTCGAGAATTAAAGCTTCAAGCAGCCAATTTGTCAACTGATAGGCATTTACAGAACTCACCACAGTCCGATCTTACCACTGAAGGAACACCTAATCCCTCTATAATCATTATTGTTTCTACAAGCTCATCATAATTTCCTCATATTTCTCAACCTCAAACCAGTCCACATCAGCCCATCACCTCTAGCTCTCCATCGACAACTCAAACACCCACTGTTATTTCAACCCCTGCTATCGTTTCACCATTACCTACAATAATGGCAAACAAATATGCCCCCTTGGTATTACCAGCAAATCGAGGTGCTATGCCCCAGGATTACCAAAGTAAGATCACCACTTTTGATTGAACTAATACTTATACAGCCCAACAACACACCAAGAAGATGACTGATTATCTTGAAATGTATGAAATAGACACTGATGATGTGCAAATGATAATATTTGTTCAGAGTTTATCTGGGGAAGTTAGAACCTAGTTCATAGATTTAGCAGCAAATAGTATAGACAACCTAGAAACTCTCTATAGACAATTCCTGAACTGATGAGAGAAAAAGAAAGATCCTCTTCAGATTCTATCTGAGTATGAAAACCTAAAGAGAGGAACACAAGAAACTATGTAGGATTATTGTACTAGATTCAACAATGTCTATAAAGTCATCCCTCAAAATCTTAAACCCCCACCTAATTTAGCCTTAATAAAATTCCCAGATGGATTTAATTTTGATATGGCTTTCCAGCTAAGAGAACGAGCCTCTCGTACTTTGGAAGATATGCAAAGCATAATAATAAGTGTTGAAGCCAACCTAATGTCTAAAAGAGCTAAGGATAGGAGTGAAAGGAGAATACCATTAAAGGAAGAAGCCTCACCCTTTGAACAGAAGCTAGATGCCATAATTAAAGGGATGGATAGACTAGGAGACAAAGTGTAAATGATTGAAAGGAAAGCTCCTTGGGAGGGTCCATAAACCAACACAGGGAGAAATCCTAATTTCAGAAAGAATCAAAACCAGAACACTGGGAATACTTGATCCAAGTGGATATTGGTGGCCACCCGCTAATTCCACTTGGATCCCCTCTAGTGCTTCTTTTAGTTTTTTTTTTTTTTTTTCAGTTTCCTTAGTTATAACACAGTTTACTATTTTTAGCAGTTTTTCAGGTCCTAAACTTCCGGAGCTGTTTTGAGGCCCTAAATGACGTTTTTTGGGAAATCTACGTAATTCCTCTGAAAATAAATTTGCCAAACGTAAAGGGATACACTTTAGATGCACAAGTTGATTATGGAGCAATGTGCAGTTGCTGCAAGTTTGGTGCAATTCCTTCTTATTATTGGCAGCCTACCAAACTTTCCTTCAGAGCTGTAAATAAGGAATTGATGGAGATTAACTATATATCCCATGATTTCTCAGTCTATTTGAATCATGTACAGACTTATGTTACATTGTACAGTTTTGATACAGGCTCAGATGTCTTGTTAGGACAAGACTTTTTGAAAAGATTCCTCCTAGTTACCTTTAGAAAAGATTCCGTTACATTTACCACTAATGAAGGAACAGTTATGGTTCCTACAAAGAATGAGTACCAGCTTAAGGTCAATCCCAGTGAAGAAGAAAATTTGCAGGACACTATGCATAATCATACAAAGATTCAAAAAATTGTCAAGCATGCAGAAATACACAGTGGAAAAAGACATTACAGGCAATCTCAGATAAGCTACACCAAGATTGCACAACAAGCAGGCCAGATGCTTTCTGGACCAGGGAAAAATATTTTGTAGAAAAGAAGTGTATGCTCCTAAAGCATAGAAAGCAAGTGCTAATCATATGTTCCTTGTGAAAACAAGAAATTCAACAACTGCTTGAACAAAATTTGATTGAACCTTGCAAAAGTCCATGGGCTTGCGCAACTTTCTATGTCAACAAACATAGTGAGCAAAAACGTGGCAAGAAGAGGTTGGTAATTAACTACAAAATATTAAATGAGGCTCTCATGCCTATCAGGTATCCTCTTCCCAATAAATAATTGTTGCTTGCTAAAATAGTTAATGCCAATGTTTTTAGCAAATTTGATATTAAAAGTGGGTTTTGGCAAATTGGCATTCTTCTAGAAGACGGGTATAAAACAACCTTCACGGTTCCCCATGGCCAATATCAATGGACAGTCATGCCATTTGGATTAAAAAATGCTCCATTTGAATTTCAAAAAAGGATGGAAGATATTTTTGGAGGGGTAGAATATGTAATTGTATATATTGATGATTCGCTTGTGTTCAACAAGGATGTAAATACTCACAAGATGCATTTAGAAAATTTTTATGAAATGGTATACAAGCATGGTTTAGTTCTATCTGACTCAGAAGAAAAATTTCAGATTGGAAAAGTCAGAATAGACTACTTAGGATTGCATATAGAACAGGGTCATATCGAGCTCCAGACTCATGTCCTCCTCCATCTTTTAAAGTTCCCTGATATTCTCCTTGATGAAAAGATGCTTCAGAGATTTTTAGGTTGCTTAAATTACATCCGACAGTTCTATGAAAAGCAATTTGAAGATACTAAGATTTTGCAGAAAAGACTGAGGAAAGAAAAATTTGGATGGTCCAATGAAATGACTACAGCAGTAAGAAACATAAAAAGAAAAATTAGAGAACTTCCTAAATTAAGACGGCCTGTTATTAATCTCCCATTCATTCTTGAAACAGATGCATCTGGTCATACATGGGCTGCAGCGCTGTTACAGAAACATGGAAAGAAGGAACTTGTTTGTGCATATGCCTCTGGTACTTTTGATAACACAGAGGTCAAGTATCCATCCTCCCACAAAGAAATACTTGCTGTCAAAAGAGGAATCCAAAGATTCAGATTGTTCTTGAAGAGTGTTAGGTTTTTGGTTAGAACTGATTTGAAGCACATGAAAGTCATTTTGGCTAACAAAAAATTGTTAGAACAAGGAAATACCAGGATTCTAAGATGGGCTCTGTGGCTAGAAGGATTTGAATTTGACATCATCTACAAATGAGGTGATGAAAACTACCTAGCAGACATGTTGACAAGAGAAGGATCTCCAGAAATTAAAGACATCAAGATGTTCAGACCCCTGTACAAAGGAGAAAGTTCTTCGAGTAAAAGTCCAGTCTAGTCTAGTGTCTGTCAGTCAAAAATTTGTTCAATCTCGATCTGTAGACAGTGTAAATATGAATTATGTTGGGATTGTTTTGTTTTAAGAGTCAAATCATTACCAGTTGAAGTCATCCAAATCATTTTGCAGAAGTGGTTTGATTCAGAGTCTGGCATGGTAACTTATCTTAGTGAGTCACCTTATAGAGAAAGGCCATGGCGTGTCTATTATTCACTGTCTAGAGGACCAATTCCTATATGTTTTGGTTTTATCCAAAATACAGACTGGACATGGCAAGATTATTTCTCCATCCATCAGAGGGCTAGAATACAGGGATATGTTAGTCATTGCATATGCAACACAGTTAGATAGTGGAAATAATTGGTGGAGTCCCTGGTTTAAGTTTTTTATGTTCAAGTATATGCCTAGGAGTGAGCATATTTGCAATTTTAATTTCCGGAAAACCATTAGCACTTTAATGTGGGAAATTCATATTGCTGCTCAATATGACTACACTATAGAGTTTGAATTTCTTCATACTGAAACAGAAGTAGCCCTACCAGATAGTCAGCAAGATGAACCATCATTCAGTTTGAAGGCCAACTTCCATGGAGAAATTTCTACAGATCCCAGGACGAGACCAGCAAATGTATTCCATTTTCCATTTTTCTGCTGTTTTTTGGAAGTAGCACCTCCATGGCTTGATGATTCCTTGCCAAATGATATATTTGCTCCTGACATAGACCAACTTTTAGAAATGGATGAAGCCAAAAGAGCATATATTGATTCAGAAGAAGAAGAATGGCAATATAATAGTGATTGATATATATGATCACTCATCTGATATCATGTACATTTCTAGCTTTCCTGGGTTTTTCTTTAAAATATCCACTTTGTAATTATAATAAGCCGATGGCCTAGATTCTGGCCATCTTGTCTATTATTCATATTCTACTTTTGCATGGGTTTTATTTAAAAAATATCCACTGTGTAATTATTTTGAGCCAATGTCCTAGATTCTGGCTGTCATGTCTATTGTACATGTGCTCTTGTTCGTGTCAGATTCGGTCCCCACATGGCACTGCCTTTAAGGGACGAGATAACAGGTGGTAGTACCCACTTGCCCGAATCTTTTATCTAGCTCCTTACTGTTAGTCCTTTGGATATGATTTCCTGCGTGATATTCATACCAAAAGGATATTCCTCCTGTCGCAGGTTTCTGGTAAAAATTTCAACCGGCTTACATACTAAGAGACTATAAATACTAGCATTGCGAGGAGAAGGGGGAATTCAGAAATTAAGAGTCTTAGAGTCTTAGAGTCGAATTTTTCTCCTGCTCTACATCTGCGGACATACTGTCTGATCTACTTGCAACACGAGCCGAGTTCAAAGTCTCTAGGTGATTCGAGAAGCCTGCGCATCAGTGCTTGACGCCGATGTGAACCTAAAGTGGCCGGATTAGTATAGGCATCTGTAAGTTTTGATCTTCGAGACTTAGTCTGTTCGCATGCCAGGTAGCCTGTAGATTTGTTATGCTTCGGTTAACTCATATCTACTAAATGTTGCAGCAGTCTATCTGAGGAAAAAAGATCCCTTTGTAATGTTCATAGCCATATATGAATAAAATCATTCTGGTCATATTTCTGCAAATTTCTCCCTCTGTTTATTAAATGGTATCAGAGCCATCTAGTTCTTTGTCCAAACAATTTTCATAACTATCTGGTTTTCCCATTGAGTTATATTTGTCCATGCCCTTTTTCACAAGTTGGAATCAGCGATAAGTCTTTGGTAGAGAGCGTTGAGGTGACGGACTGCCGTGTTTGCTTTCCTGGAGCACAAAGATTCTATCTCCTTTGTTCGGGTGCATACATGTATTTAATCTCAATGGCTGGTTTTCCGAATGAATTTATTGTTCAAACACACGAGGATAGGAAAATTTATAAGCAAAAGAGATGGTCTTTTATGAACAAGTATCTAAACAAATCTTCTGAAGAAAAATTATATGATGAAAAGGTTATAGTTCAAGAGTTTGAGCCTCAGCCAAATTGGACATTTCTAGAAATAGAAATAAACAAGTTATATAAGATTCCTGCTTTCCAGTTTAGAGCAGCTCAACTATTTCGCTTTACTTCCGTGAATATACCTATTTCTACGGATTAGAAAGTATACCAGATTGTTTTGATTTGGAACATGGGTTCAAATATGTTCATATAGGCATGATTCAATTTGGGATTAATCCACTTTTTAGACCTGGATTAAACACTTCCTGCCTAACTTGTGTTCTGGATACTAGACTGAATGATTTTAATGATGCCTTGCTGGGAGGTTTTCAGATTCCTCTTAATAATGGTCCCGTTTGGTCCTTTTTAATCCCCAGATATCAGGTTTCGTTGAGTGATCCATATATCAATGAGTTTCTCAATGCCTATATCTAGTTCAATGGTTTCAATGTCGCCCCACAAACTTTGATTTCTCAGCTTCATTCTTCTATCTGTCTTAAATTTGTTTCAAGCACAATGCCACCACTCAATCCTAAACTGTGCTCAAGAGCTTTGAAATAAGGAGTAATAGTTGGTCCCGGTAGTACTGCTCCCTTGCAAATAGGATTTTCAGAATGCACTCTGCCAGAAGAATGGAATAGCACTTATGTTCCATTATCTCAGAGATATCCTCAACTGCAAACGTCAAGAGAGCCAAGGCAATTGTCTGTTGTCAAGCACTCTGATGGTTCTTCTGGTCTCAGGTTCACAAGCCCTCGTCTTGTCAGGTCCATGATTATCTTGGATAGGTCTCCATTTCTAGAAAGTCGAGACAGTACAAAAACAGTAATACCTCCACCAATCACACGTTCTCCTGCTCCTTTACCAGTACCGTCCATATATTCTGCTCCCAAAAGGAATCAAAAGAAACCTCTTACTCACAAATCTGATGATTTCCAATTCTGTGTATCTGGTCCATCTTCCAGTTTCCAACTTGAAGATCAACAGCTTGAACCAGTATTTCCTGATATAAAAAGCTTTAGCCTTCCAAGAGCCTCACAGGATCCAATTGCAAAGATTAATGAAAGATATCTAGAGCCTACTAACTCTAGGAAAACTTTCAAGAATGGTACTCTGAAGACAGATTTCCAGTGGATACAAATGAAAAATATGTCAGATACAGAGTAGACTAAAATAGAGAAGATGCACAATTATACAAACTATCATATTGTTTGTATGCTGCAAAATATAGATGATATAGCCAAAGATGTGCTAGAAATTAAAGAACATATAAAGAAAATGCACATTGGTTATAATGAATGTTTGGGAATTCAGAATGAGCATAGACAGAAATTGAATGATGTCAATTCCAATATGGGAATAATCTCCAAGTCCCTTGAACACTTGAGAGATGCACTACCACAATCTACTTCTCCACATCATTATAGGGAAGTAGATCTTTCAAGTTCAAAGCTAAAGTTTTCTTCTAGTACAAAGGAACCAAAAGATAGTCTTAGAAGTATTTTGTTAAAAAACATTGATAATATAGATACTGCTAAGATTGAAAAAGTAAGAAAAGGAATAATGTTAGCTAGAGAGAAAGAAGATTTGATGAGAAATAGGCTAACCACTTTTCCTACTGTTGAAAGTTTGAGATTACCAAAGGGCTACGTCAGTCTCAAATCCTTTGTAGAAAATGGCCAACCATCTGCTCCAAAAATTTTGGCCATGTCTGGTGTTACCTCTAATTCTGCAGACCACACCCAAGGAGAAACTAGTTCTAAAAGAGATAGAGGTGATACATTCACATTCTCACATAAAGGAAAGAAGGGTGACTAGGATACGTTTGCACATGGTGCATCAACTGATAGTCCTTTTTCTAGATTCAAAGATAATTTGGAAAGTGTCCCTACTGAATTTGAAAATCCATCAGCTAAAGGATTTGGTAATACACTTTTAGTAAATATTGACTGTATGAAAGGTGAAGATGTCATAACAGTCTTGCATAATGTCCATGCTTTGGCACTATAGAGAAAAGATGAAACTAAAGCACCATGGTCAGATATAGTTACAGAAATTGTTTGGTCTTTTACTGGCATTTTGAAACAATGGTGGGAAAGGTTGTCTGAAGAAGAAATGAACAATATTATTGAACATCCAACAGATCCCATGAGAGCCATTTTCGATGCATTAAAACATGAATTCATAGGAGTTGTTCCAGAGAATTCAGCACATCATGGTCAACTCTTTTTATCGCAAAGATTGTGTAACATAGATTATCTACATGATTATTATTGTGTTATGCAAAAAATCCTCTATCAAGCAACAGATCCTCACAATGTTGCTTATCTAAGGTATTACATAGCTTCAATTCCAGGGAAAAATCTAGATTTGATTAACCAGTATATTGAGACCAACAAAGTACAAATTGAAAATTCTTCATTTGTTGCAGTACATTAGATGATAGTTTCTATTATGCAAAGAGAATGTGCATCAGAAAAAGATAAAAAGAATTAAAAAAAGCAGATGCATTTCAGTACAAAGTTGTGTAATAATTTTGTAGAAACTTATGATTTTGGATGTAGTAGAAAATCCAAAAAGAGAATGCCAAAAGTTTCATGCTCATGCAAGACAAATAAGTATACTCCGAGGAAGAAATACTATCCTTTTAAGTTTTCCAAAAAGAAGAGGACAATATTTAGGAAAAGAGCAAAGCCTTCTAAAAGAGTAACTTGTTTTATATGTGGGAAAGAAGGCCATTATCCAAATACATGGAAAGAGAAAAAGAACAAGAAGCAGTTAAAGATTATGGGCGTTTTCACTACAGTCCATATCCAGAAGATTGGGATCTCATATTCCGCTCAGATGGAGAATATTTTGAAATATCTAGTGATTCTTCTAATTCAAACGTTGATGATTTACTTAATATCAGCAAAATAAGGTTGGAATTTGATTCCTCTGACTTTGATGAAACTTTTATTGCTGACATTAAAATGTTTTGCTTCAATAAAACAGATAATTTGCAGAATTAGATTAATGACATAAAGGCATAGCTAGCCCAGCTTGCACCATCCTAGTTAACAACCAGGAGAAGATTGAAAGAAAAGCTGGAGAGTTTAGAAAAACAATTGCCATCCAAAAGGGTCACTGAGGATGAGTATTTCGAGGCAAAACAGTCTGATTCAATGTTCAAACCATTGAGTTTTACAGAAGCATCTCAAGATACATGTATCGATGAAATCAATACTCTCAAGAGGAAAATTAGCAGTTTGGAATCATCTATTAATTTAACAAGATCAGAAATGTTACAATTATCAGCCAAACTCCAAAATTTTATTTCTAAATATGTTGATGCTAATTCCAAATTGGTGAGAATTCTGCCGAAGGATATTCCAGAAGAAATGCCCATGAAATCTAAGGAAGTAGATTTGGTAAACATCATGGGAATAGGAGATAAAGTGGTAATTCCTCTAAAAATAAAATTTCCAAACGTAAAGGAATACACTTTAGATGCACAAATTGATTCTGGAGCAATGTGCAGTTGCTGCAAGTTTGGTGCAATTCCTTCTTATTATTGGCAGCCTACCAAACTGTCCTTCAGAGCTGTAAATAAAGAATTGATGGAGATTAACTATATATCCCCTGATTTTCCAGTCTATTTGAATCATGTACAGACTTATGTTACATTGTACAGTTTTGATGCAGGCTCAGATGTCTTGTTAGGACAAGAGTTTTTTAAAAGATTCCTCCCAGTTACCTTTGGAAAAGAATCTGTTACATTTACCACTCATGAAGGACCAGTTATGATTCTTGCAAAGAATGAGTACCAGCTTAAGGTCAATCATAGTGAAGAAGATAATTTGCAGGACACTATGCATAATCTTACAAAGATTCAAAAAATTGTCAAGCATGTAGAAATACACGGGCAAAAGACATTACAGGCAATCTAAGATAAGTTACACCAAGATTGCACAGCAAGCAGGCCAGATGCTTTCTGGACCAGGGAAAAATATTTTGTAGCATTACCTTATAAAGAAGGGTATGTTCCTAAAGCACAGAAAGCAAGTGCTAATCATATGTCACCTACTGAACAAGCCTTGTGCAAACAAGAAATTCAAAAACTGCTTGAAAAAAATCTGATTGAACCTTGCAAAAGTCCATGGGCCTGCCCAGCTTTCTATGTCAACAAACATAGTGAGCAAAAACGTGGCAAGAAGAGGTTGGTAATTAATTACAAAATATTAAATGAGGCTCTCATGCCTATCATGTATCCTCTTCCCAATAAAGAATTGTTGCTTGCTAAAATAGTTAATGCCAATGTTTTCAGCAAATTTGATCTTAAAAGTGGGTTTTGGCAAATTGGCATTCTTCCAGAAGACAAGTATAAAACAACCTTCACGGTTCCCCATGGCCAATATCAAGGGACAGTCATGCCATTTGGATTACAAAATGCTCCATCTGAATTTCAAAAAAGGATGGAAGATATTTTTGGAGGGGTAGAATATGTAATTGTATATATTGATGATTTGCTTGTGTTCATCAAAGATGTAAATACTCACAAGATGCATTTAGAAAATTTTTATGAAATGGTATACAAGAATGGTTTAGTTCTATCTGACTCAGAAGAAAAATTTCAGATTGGAAAAGTCAGAATAGACTACTTAGGATTTCATATAGAACAGGGTCATATCGAGCTCCAACCTCATGTCCTTCTCCATCTTTTAAAGTTCCCTGATATTCTCCTAGATGAAAATATGCTTCAGAGATTTTAGGTTGCTTAAATTACATCCAGGAGTTCTATGAAAAGAAATCTGAAGATATTAAGATTTTGTAGAAAAGAATGAGGAAAGAAAAAATTGGACGGTCCAATGAAATGACTACAGCAGTAAGAAACATAAAAACAAAATTAGAGAACTTCCTAAATTAAGACTGCCTGTTACTAATCTCCCATTCATTCTTGAAACAAATTCATCTGATCATACATGGGCTGCAGAGCTGTTACAGAAACATGGAAATAAGGAACTTGTTTGTGCATATACCTCTGGTACTTTTGATAACACAGAGGTCAAGTATCCATCCTCCCACAAAGAAATACTTGATGTCAAAAAAGGAATCCAAATATTCAGATTGTTTTTGAAGAGTGTCAGGTTGCTGGTTAGAACTGATCTGAAGCACATGAAAGGCATTTTGGCTAACAAAAAATTGTTAGAACAAGGAAATACCAGGATTCTAAGATGGGCTCTATGGCTAGAAGGATTTGATTTTGACATCGTCTACAAATCAGGTGATGAAAACTACCTAGAAGAAATGTTGACAAGAGAAGGAGCTCCAGAAATTAAAGACATCAAGATGTTCAGACCCTTGTACAAAGGAGAAAGTTCTTCGAGTAAAAGTCCAGTCCAGTCTAGTGTCTGTCAGTCAAAAATTTGTTCAATCTCGATCTGTAGTCAGTGTAAATATGAATTTTGTTGGGATTGTTTTGTTTTAAGAGTCAAATCATTACCAGTCGAAGTCATCCAAATCATTTTGCAGAAGTGGTTTGATTTAGAGTCTGGCATGGTAGCTTATCTTAGTGAGTCACCTTATAGAGAAAGGCCATGGCATGTCTATTATTTACTGTCTAGAGGACTAGTTACTATCTGTTTTGGTTTTATCCAAAATACAGACTGGACATGGAAAGATTATTTCTCCATCCATCAGAGGGCTAGAATACAGGGATATGTTAGAGTCATTACATATGCAACATAGTTAGATAGTGGAAATAATTGTTGGAGTCCCTGGTTTAAGTTGTTTATGTTCAAGTATATGCCTAGGAGTGAGCATATTTGCAATTTTAATTTTTAGGAAACCATTAGCACTTTAATGTGGGAAATTCATATTGATGCTCAATATGACTACACTGTAGAGTTTGAATTTATTCATACTGAAACAGAAGTAGCCCTGCCAGATAGTCAGCAAGATGAACCATCATTCAGTTTGAAGGTCAGCTTCCATGGAGAAATTTCTACAAATCCCAGGACGAGACCAGAAAATGTATTCCATTTTCCATTTTTCTACTATTTTTTGGAAGTAACACCTCCATGGCTTGACGATTCCTTGCCAAATGATATATTTTCTCCTGACATAGACCAACTTTTAGAAATTGATGAAGCCGAAAGAGCATATATTGATTCATAAGAATGGCAATATAATAGTGATTGATGTATATGATCACTCATCTGACATCATGTACATTTCTAGTTTTCATTGGTTTTTCCTTAAAATATCCACTTTGTAATTATAATAAGTCGATGGCCTAGATTCCGGCCATCTTGTCTATTATTCATATTCCACTTTTCCGTGGGTTTTATTTAAAAAATATCCACTGTGTAATTATTTTGAGTCGATGTCCTACATTCCAGCCGTCATGTATATTGTTCATACACTCTTGTTCGTGTCAGATTCGGTCCCCACATGGCACTGCCTTTAAGGGACGAGATAACAGGTGGTAGTACCCACTTTCCCGAATCTTTTATCTAGCTCCTTACTTTTAGTCCTTTGGATATGATTTCTTGTGTGATATTCATACCAAAAGGAGATTCCTCATGTCCCAGGTTTTCGGTAAAAGTTTCAACCAGTTTACCTACTAAGAGACTATAAATACTAGCATTGAGAGGAGAAGGGGGCATTCGAAAACTAAGAGTCTTAGAGTCTTAGAGTCGAATTTTTCTCCTGCTATACATCTACGAGCATACTGTCTGATCTGCTTGCAACACGAGCCGAGTTCAAAGTCTCTAGGTGATTCGAGAAGCCTGCACATCAGTGCTTGATGCTGGTGTGAACCTAAAGTGGCTGGATCAATATAGGCATATGTAAGTTTTGATCTTCGAGACTCAGTCTGTTCGCATGCCAGGTAGCCTATAGATTTGTTATGCTTCGGCTAACTCATATCTACTAAATGCTGCAGCAGTCTACCTGAGGAAAAAATATCCCTTTGTAATTTTCACACCATATATGAATAAAATCATTCTGGTCATATTTCTGCAACTTTCTCCCTTTGTTTCAATTTGTACTTTGTTGGTCTCAATATACTGGTTATTCAAATCTGGAATTTTCCCTGGCATTGAATCTATGTAATACCTTAGATAAGCAACATTGTGAGGATATGCTTGATAGAGGAGTTTTTGCATAACACAATAATAATCATGTAGATAATCTATGTTACACAATCTTTGTGATAAAAAGAGTTGACCATGGTTTGTGCCAGAGAATTTAGCACATCATGGTCAAATGTTTTTATCGCAAAGATTGTGTAACATAGATTATCTACATGATTATTATTGTGTTATGCAAAAACTCCTCTATCAAGAAGATCCTCACAATGTTGCTTATCTAAGGTATTACATAGCTTCAATGCCAGGGAAAATTCCAGATTTGATTAACCAGTATATTGATACCAACAAAGTACAAATTGAAACAGAGGGAGAAAGTTGCAGAAATATGACCAGAATGATTTTATTCATATATGGCTGTGAACATTACAAACGGATATTTTTTCCTCAGATTGTCTGCTGTAGCATTTAGTAGATATGAGTTAGCCGAAGCATAACAAATCTACAGGCTACCTCGCATGCGAACAGGCTGAGTCTCGAAGATCAAAACTTACAGATACCTATACTGATCCGGCCACTTTACGTTCACACCAGCGTCAAGCACTGTTGCGCAGGTTTCTCGAATCACCTAGAGACTTTGAACTCGGCTCGTGTTGCAAGGAGATCAGACAATATTTCCATAGATGCAGAGCAGGAGCAAAATTCGACTCTAAGACTCTAAGACTCTTAATTTCTGAATGCCCCCTTCTCCTCTCAATGCTAGTATTTATAGTCTCTTAGTAGGTAAGCCGGTTGAAATTTTTACCGGAAACCTGCGACAGGAGGAATCTCCTTTTGGTATGAATATCACGTAGGAGATCATATCCAAAGGACTAACAGTAAGGAGCTAGATAAAATATTCAGGAAAGTGGGTACTACCACCTGTTATCTCATCCCTTAAAGGCAGTGCCTTGTGGGGACCGAATCTGACACGAACAAGAGCGTATGAACAATAGACATGACGGCCGGAATCTAGGACATCGGCTCAAAATAATTACATAGTGGATATTTTTTAAATAAAACCCACGGAAAAGTAGAATATGAATAATAGACAAGATGGACAGAATCTAGGCCATCGGCTTATTATAATTACAAAGTGGATATTTTAAAGAAAAGCCCACGAAAACTAGAAATGTACATGATATTAGATGAGTGATCATATACATCAATCACTATTATATTTCCATTCTTCTGAATCAATATATGCTCTTTCGACTTCATCCATTTCTAAAAGTTGGTCTATGTCAGGAGAAAATATATCATTTGGCAAGGAATCATCAAGCCATGGAGGTGCTACTTCCAAAAAACAACAGAAAAATGGAAAATGGAATACATTTTCTGGTCTCGTCCTGGGATATGTAGAAATTTCTCCATGGAAGCTGACCTTCAAACTGAATGATGGTTCATCTTGCTGACTATTTGGCAGGGCTACTTCTGTTTCAGTATGAAGAAATTCAAACTCTACAGTGTAGTCATATTGAGCAGCAATATGAATTTCCCACATTAAAGTGATAATGGTTTCCCGGAAATTAAAATTGCAAATATGCTCACTCCTAGGCATATACTTGAACATAAACAACTTAAACCATGGACTCCACCAATTATTTCCACTATCTAATTGTGTTGCATATGCAATGACTCTAACATATCCCTGTATTCTGGCCCTATGATGGACAGAGAAATAATCTTGCCATGTCCAGTCTGTATTTTGGATAAAACCAAAACGGATAGGAACTAGTCCTTTAGACAGTGAATAATAGACACGCCATGGACTTTCTCTATAAGGTGACTCACTAAGATAAGCTACCATGCCAGACTCTGAATCAAACCACTTCTGCAAAATGATTTGGATGACTTCAACTGGTAATGATTTGACTCTTAAAACAAAACAATCCCAACAGAATTCATATTTACACTGTCTACAGATCGAGATTGAACAAATTTTTGACTGACAGACACTAGACTAGACTGGACTTTTACTCGAAGAACTTTCTCCTTTGTACAGGGGTATGAACATCTTGATGTCTTTAATTTCTGGAGATCCTTCTCTTGTCAACATGTCTGCTAGGTAGTAATCATCACCTCATTTGTAGACGATGTCAAAATCAAATCCTTCTAGCCACATAGCCCATCTTAGAATCCTGGTATTTCCTTGTTCTAACAATTTTTTGTTAGCCAAAATGCCTTTCATGTGCTTCAAATCGGTTTTAACCAAAAACCTGACACTCTTCAAGAACAATCTGAATCTTTGGATTCCTCTTTTGACAATAAGTATTTCTTTGTGGGAGGATGGATACTTGACCTCTGTGTTATCAAAAGTACCAGAGGCATATGCACAAACAAGTTCCTTCTTTCCATGTTTCTGTAACAGTGTTGTGGCCCATGTATGATCAGATGCATCTGTTTCAAGAATGAATGGGAGATTAGTAACAGGAAGTCTTAATTTAGGAAGTTCTCTAATTTTTCTTTTTATGTTTCTTACTGTTGTAGTCATTTCATTGGACCATCCAATTTTTTCTTTCCTCAGCCTTTTCTGCAAAATCTTAGTATCTTGGGATTTCTTTTCATAGAACTACCGGATGTAATTTAAGCAACCTAAAAATATCTGAAGCATCTTTTCATCAAGGAGAATATCAGGGAACTTTAAAAGATGGAGAAGGACATGAGGTTGGAGCTCGATATGACCCTGTTCTATATGCAATCCTAAGTAGTCTATTCTAACTTTTCCAATCTGAAATTTTTCTTCTGACTCAAATAGAACTAAACCATGCTTGTATACCATTTCATAAAAATTTTCTAAATGCATCTTGTGAGTATTTACATCCTTGATGAACACAAGCAAATCATCAATATATACAATTACATATTCTACCCCTCCAAAAATATCTTCTATCCTCTTTTGAAATTTAGACGGAGCATTTTTTAATCCAAATGGCATGATTGTCCATTGATATTGGCCATGGGGAACCGTGAAGGCTGTTTTATACCTGTCTTCTGGAAGAATGCCAATTTGCCAAAACCCACTTTTAAGATCAAATTTGCTGAAAACATTGGCATTAGCTATTTTAACAAGCAACAATTCTTTATTGGGAAAAGGATACCTGATAGGCATGAGAGCCTCATTTAATATTTTGTAATTAATTACCAACCTCTTCTTGCCACGTTTTTGCTCACTATGTTTGTTGACATAGAAAGTTGGCAAGCCCATGGACTTTTGCAAGGTTCAATCAAATTTTGTTCAAGCAGTTGTTGAATTTCTTGTTTACACAAGGCTTGTTCAGTAGGTGACATATGATTATCACTTGCTTTCTGTGCTTTAGGAACATACCCTTATTTATAAGGTAATGCTACAAAATATTTTTCCCTGGTCCAGAAAGCATCTGGCCTACTTGTTGTGCAATCTTGGTGTAGCTTATCTTAGATTTGTCTGTAATGTCTTTTGCCTGTGTATTTCTGCATGCTTGACAATTTTTTGAATCTTTGTAAGATTATGCATAGTGTCCTGCAAATTATCTTCTTCACTGGGATTGACCTTAAGCTGGTACTCATTCTTTGCAGGAATCATAACTGGTCCTTCATTAGTGGTAAATGTAACGGATTCTTTTCCAAAGGTAACTCGGAGGAATCTTTTCAAAAATTCTTGTCCTAACAAGACATCTGAGCCTGCATCAAAACTGTACAATGTAACATAAGTCTGTACATGATTCAAATAGACTGGAAAATCAGGGGATATATAGTTAATCTCCATCAATTCTTTATTTACATCTCTGAAGGATAGTTTGGTAGGCTCCCAATAATAAGAAGGAATTGCACCAAACTTGCAGCAACTGCACATTGCTCCAGAATCAATTTGTGCATCTGAAGTGTATTCCTTTACGTTTGGCAATTTTATTTTCAGAGGAATTACCACTTTATCTCCTATTCCCATGATGTTTACCAAATCTACTTCCTTAGATTTCATGGGCATTTCTTCTGGAATATCCTTCAGCAGAATTCTCGCCAATTTGGAATTAGCATTATCATATTTAGAAATAAAATTTTGGAGTTTGGCTGATAATTGTAACATTTCTGATCTTATTAAATTAATAGATGATTCCAAACTGCTAATTTTCCTCTTGAGAGTATTGATTTTATCCATAACTGTATCTTGAGATGCTTTTGTAAAACTCAATGGTTTGAACATTGAATCAAACTCTTTTGCCTCGAAATACTCATCCTCAGTGACCCTTTTGGATGGAAATTGTTTTTCTAAACTCTCCAGCTTTTCTTTCAATCTTCTCCTGGCTGTTAACTAGGATGGTGCAAGCTGGGCTAGCTGTGCCTTTATGTCATTAATCTAATTCTGCAAATTATCTATTTTATTTAATCAAAACATTTTAATGTCAGCAATAAAAGTTTCATCAAAGTCAGAGGAATCAGATTCCAACCTTATTTTGTTGATATTAAGTAAATCATCAACGTCTGAATTAGAAGAATCACTAGATATTTCAAAATATTCTCCATCTGAGTGGAATATGAGATCCCAATCTTCTGGATTATGGACTGTAGTGAATACGCCCATAATCTTTAACTGCTTCTTGTTCTTTTTATCTTTGCATGTATTTGCATAATGGCCTTATTTCCCACATATAAAACAAGTTACTCTTTTAGAAGGCTTTGCTCTTTTCCTAAATATTGTCCTTTTCTTTTTGGAAAACTTAAAAGGATAGTATTTCTTCCTCGGAGTATACTTATTTGTCTTGCATGAGCATGAAACTTTTGGCATTATCTTTTTGGATTTTCTACTACATCCAAAATCATAAGTTTCTACAAAATTATTACACAACTTTGTACTGAAATGCATCTGCTTTTTAAAATTCTTTTTAGCTTTTTCTGATGCACATTCTCTTTGTAGAATAGAAACTATCATCTAATGTACTGCAAGAAATGAAGAATTTTCAATTTGTACTTTGTTCATCTCAATATACTGGTTAATCAAATCTGGAATTTTCCCTGGAATTGAAGCTATGTAATACCTTAGATAAGCAACATTGTGAGGATCTGCTGCTTGATAGAGGAATTTTTGCATAACACAATAACAATCATGTAGATAATCTATGTTACACAATGTTTGCGATAAAAAGAGTTGACCATGATGTGCTGAATTCTCTGGCACAACTCCTATGAATTCATGTTTTAATGCATCAAAAATGGCTCTCATGGGATCTGTTGGATGTTCATTAATATTGTTCATTTCTTCTTCAGAAAACGTTTCCCACCATTGTTTCAAAATGCCAGTAAAAGACCAAACAATTTCTGTAACTATATCTGACCATGGTGCTTTAGTTTCAGCTTTTCTCTGTAGTGCCCAAGCATGGACATTGTGCAAGACTGTTATGACATCTTCACCTTTCATATAGTCAATATTTACTAAAAGTGTATTACCAAATACTTTAGCTGATGGATTTTCAAATTTGGCAGGGACACTTTCCAAATTATCTTTGAATCTAGAAAAAGGACTATCAGTTGATGTGCCATGTGAAAACGTATCCCAGTCACCCTTCTTTCCTTTATGTGAGAATGTGAATGTATCACCTCTATCCCTTTCAGAACTAGTTTCTCCTTGGGTGTGGTCTGCAGAATTAGAGGTAACACCAGACATGGCCAAAATTTTTGGAGCAGATGGTTTGCCATTTTCTACAAAGGATTTGAGACTGACGTAGCCCTTTGGTAATCTCAAACTTTCAACAGTAGGAAAAGTGGTTAGCCTATTTCTCATCAAATATTTTTTCTCTCTGGCTAACATTATTCGTTGTCTTACTTTTTCAATCTTAGCAGTATCTATATTATCAATGTTTTTGAACAAAATACTTCTAAGAATATCTTTTGGTTCCTCTGTACTAGAAGAAAACTTTAGCTTTGAACTTGAAAGATCTACTTCCCTATAATGAGGTGGAGAAGTAGGTTGTGGTAGTGCATCTCTCAAGTATTCAAGGGACTTGGAGATTATTCCCATATTGGAATTGACATCATTCAATTTCTTTCTATGCTCATTCTGAATCCCCAAACATTCATTATAACCAATGTGCATTTTCTTTATATGTTCTTTAATTTCTAGCACATCTTTGGCTATATCATCTATATTTTGCAACCTACAAACAATCTGATAGTTTGTATAATTGTGCATCTTCTCTATTTCAGTCTACTCTGTATCTGACATATTTTTCATTTGTATCCATTGGAAATCTATCTTCATAGTACCATTCTTGAAAGTTTTCCTAGAGTTAGTAGGCTCTAGATATCTTTCATTAATCTTTGCAATTGGATCCTGTGAGGCTCTGGGAAGGCTAAAGCTTTTTATATCAGGCAATACTGGTTCAAGCTGCTGATCTTCAAGTTGGAAACTGGAAGATGGACCAGATACACAAAATTCGCAATCATCAGATTTGTGAGTAAGAGGTTTCTTTTGATTCCTTTTGGGAGCAAAATATATGGACGGTACTGGTAAAGGAGCAGGAGAACATGTGATTGGTGGAGGTATTACTGCTTTTGTACTGTCTCGACTTTCTAGAAATGGAGACCTATCCAAGATAGTCATGGACCTGACAAGACGAGGGCTTGTGAACCTGAGACCAGAAGAACCATCAGAGTGCTTGACAACAGACATTTGCCTTGGCTCTCTTGACATTTGCGGTTGAGGATATCTCTGAGATAATGGAACATAAGTGCTATTCCATTCTTCTGGCAGAGTGCATTCTAAAAATCCTATTTGCAAGGGAGAAGTACTACCGGGACCAACTATTACTCCTTTCAAAGCTCTTGAGCACAGTTTAGGATTGAGTGGTGGCATTGTGCTTGAAACAAATTTAAGACAGATAGAAGAATGAGCAATAATTGGGATGGTGCAAGCTGGGCTAGCTGTGCCTTTATGTCATTAATCTGATTCTGCAAAATATCTGTTTTATTGAAGCAAATCATTTTAATGTCAGCAATAAAAGTTTCATCAGAGTCAGAGCAATCAGATTCCAACCTTATTTTGCTGATATTAAGTAAATCATCAACGTCTGAATTAGAAGAATCACTAGATATTTCAAAATATTCTCCATCTGAGTGGGATATGAGATCCCAATCTTCTGGATTATGGACTGTAGTTAAAACGTCCATAAGCTTTAACTGCTTCTTGTTCTTTTTCTCTTTGCATGTATTTGCATAATGGCCTTCTTTCCCACATATAAAACAAGTTACTCTTTTAGAAGGCTTTTCTCTTTTCCTAAATATTATCCTCTTCTTTTTGGAAAACTTAAAAGGATAGTATTTCTTCCTCGGAGTATACTTATCTGTCTTGCATAAGCATGAAACTTTTGGCACTCTCTTTTTGGATTTGCTACTACATCCAAAATCATAAGTTTCTGCAAAATTATTACACAACTTTGTACTAAAATGCATCTTCTTTTTAAAATTCTTTTTAGCTTTTTCTGATGCAAATTCTCTTTGCAGAATAGAAACTATCATCTGATGTACAACAACAAATGAAGAATTTTCAATTTGTACTTTATTGGACCAACGATTTTTCTGCCTAAAAATCGTCTTTTTTGTCGTAGTCCTCAGAGAGATCTTTCCAACGGGCTATCATGTGCGTCAAACGGAGATAACATGACCAATTCGCAACCCCGGGAAGTTGATGTACCAACTTACTCAAAAACGGGGCCCACAATTTGGCATTCATCTTCTAGGGTTAGGTTTTGGAATGTGAAGGGTTTTCCATTGTTTCTCAACAATAAATAGGCCTTTGAGCCTCATTGTAACACAGTTTAGAGGCATGTAGCCACACATCTCTTCTCAGAGATAAGCTACCATCGCCCCAACTGGTTTATTTCCATTTCTGGTTGTAAGCATATTTCAGTAATTTCCATTAATGAAATGAAGTATTATTTCCACTGCATCTTGTGTATATGGTTATCTCTGTAATTTTTTGTGTTCCTATTTAAGTCTAGATCAGTGGTATTAGAGCGGTCTGCTTTTTTCTCTGTTTTTCTTTGCATGTCCCTAATGAGGTCTGGATATAAGGAGTTAGGGCTTGAGCTGGTCGAACCTTTGCAAGACCATCCTCGCAAATACCGATGACCTCCCATGGTGGATGAGAAGAAAGATGAGGGAGTAGGAGATCCTATCAAAATCTTGCTTGAAGAAGCCCTCGAGCGACAACGGAACGCGATGATGGACAACTTTGCCCAAATCCTTCAACGGCTACCCAAAAGTGAGGCATCGGCTTCCAGCAGCTACTCTGGAAACGCCACACCCTTTAAGGTACAAGTTAATTTTGAAATCCCCATATTCGAGGGTCAGATAGATGCAGATGCCGTAGATAAATAGTTAAATCTGCTAGAGGGTTATTTTTTGTTCATGAATTTTCGAGTCGGGAAAAGATTGTTTTCGCTCTTCTCAAAGAAACCCCCCACGTCAAGGACTAGTGGGAAACCTACTGCAAGCAGAAGGATGAAACTACAGGCTTGCTATTTTCAGCCGCACCCACCTGGAATTCATTCCGGGATGCCATTAAGGAGAAATACTACCTTGTTGGAAGCTATGAGGGTGAATACATAAAGTGGACCATGCTGCAGCAGGGAAGGGATCAAGATGTGTCGGAGTTCACCAATCTTTTCCATACCCTTCGCACGAAGTTGGGTCAAGGATTCAGAGCAGATTTGATACTCAAATACCGTGGCTGCCTGCACAAGTACATCCAGGAAGAAATGGAATTCCTGAACATCTCCTCGCTCGGCATAGCATACCGATATGCCGTCAAGATCGAGTAGAAGTTTAAACAAAACAAGCGAGACTTTGGATCTGCGAATCCAAAGCAAGGGAAAGGTGCCCAGAAACCACAGAGCAAAGGACAAAGCCAAGGCGGGGCAGCCCAAGACAACCCTCCAAAGCTACAAGCAAAGAACAGTGTTGCAAAGCCAAAAAAGGACACGGGAAAATGGTGTGAGTTCCATAAGAGCTCCACTCACAACACAAGTGAGTGTCGAGTGAAGTAGTCACTGGTGGCTGAGCTAAAGGTTTCAGAATCAGATGCAGGTTATGACTCTAAATCAGAATCCAACAAGGGGAATGACAAAGGGAAGCAGATCATTGATGCGGATCCCAACGCCACTGTTGCTACTGCCAAGATCCAGAAAAATGAACCTGAAGATCCAGAGGAGGAGGAACGTCTCTTCCACTCCCAAATGTTGGTAAGGGGCTCCCCGCTATAGTTCATTGTCGATAGCGAGAGCCAAAAGAACCTCATTTCAGCAGAGGTCGTGAAGCGGTTGTGCTTACCAACCACAACACATCCACAACCATACACAATTGGGTGGCTGCACCAAGGACGGGATCTTCGCGTGAGCCAACAGTGTCATCTTCCATACAACATCAAGCCCTTCACAGATGAGGTATTGTGTGACATTTCTCCCCTTGAAGTTTTTGATGTATTATTAGGACAACCATACTTGTGGAAGCGACATGCTGTGTATGAATCAAGGCCCGTGCTGTTATTATTACATTGGGAAATCAGTTGTACATGATACCATAGGTAGCACCGCCTACTGCTATCTCTTTGATTACTGCAAAACAATGCAGTAAACTCATTTCCAAAACTGGAAAATTTGTTTTCCTGACGATATGCCCTCAAGGAAAGAAGAAGACAGTGGCCACAACCTCTAGACAGAGCCCCTCTGAGCGACAACTACAGGTGGACAAGGTCGTGGAGGAGTACGAGGACATCTTCACCTCCCCCGTAGGGGTTCATCTGCACTGTCAGGTCAAGCACTCCATCGATCTAACCCTAGGTGCGCCGCTACCCAATAGACCAATTTATCGGCGCTCTGTTTTGGAGAACGATGAAATCAAGAGGCAGATTCAGGAGCTGCTGCAGAAAGGCCACATTCGTTCAAGTTCATCGCCTTGCAGGAGCCCAACTGTGTTGGTACAGAAGAAGGATGGGACTTGGAGACTCTGTATTGACTATCGGGCGCTGAACAAGATCACTGTCCATAATAGGTACTCGATCCCACGGATTGATGACCTCCTGGACCACCTAAAGGGGGAAAAATATTTCAGCAAGATTGATCTGAAGTCAGGATATCACCAGGTACCGATCGAACCCTCTGATGTGTGGAAGACTGCCTTCAAAGCCAAGGAGGGCCTTTTCGAATGGCTGGTTATGCCTTTTGGGTTGACGAATGCTCCTGCAACCTTCATGAGGCTAATGGATGACATCTTGTGGCCATTCACCAACTCATTTGTAGTGGTATACTTGGATGACATTCTGATATTCAGCCATAGTTAGGAAGAGCACCTCCACCACATTTGACAGGTTCTCAAAACTCTGCGACAACACAAGCTATGTGCCAATTTGGAGAAATTCACTTTTGGCATGACCCAGGTTCAGTATCTGGGATACATTATTGATGAATAGGGGGTGCATGTGGATCCAGCCAATATCCAAGTCATTTGGGATTGGCCATCTCCAACCACTCTGACAAAGTTCTGCAGTTTTCTAGGTCTTGCCAACTTCTACTACAGGTTCATGTTGGGGTTTTCTCATATCACTTGGCCTTTGAGTCAAGTCACCAAGGGAGGAGTGAAGGAAAAATTCTTTTGGTCTGAATCTCAATAGAAGGCATTCATAGATTTGAAAGATCACCTCTGCACGGCACCAGTGCTCGCGTTACCAGATTTACAACAACCATTTGAGGTCGAGACAGATGCCTCTGACTATGCTATTAGGGCAGTCCTTACTCAACACGGGCATCGAGTGGCATATCAAAGTGAAACACTTTCAGACACAGTCCGGAAGTATCCCACTTATGATAAAGAGATGTATTCCATTGTGCAGGCTTGACGACAATGGAAGCATTACATTTTGGGGAAGGAAACAGTCATCCACACAGACCACCAACCCCTGCAGTTCATACAGACCCAAGGGAAATTGTAGAATTATCGCCATCAGAAGTGGTCCACATACCTGCAACAGTTCCATTTGAATATCAAGTATAAGAAGGGAAACACTAATAATGTTGCATATTTCCTCAATCGACCACCGATCATGGCGTTAACCACCGTGCTCAACTCTTGTGGGCACGAGACTTCTGATTGGCCATTGCTATACAAAAGAGACCCAAAATTTGGCCACACATACCAGAACCTCTTGGAGGGTCAACATGTTCCATATTTTCACCTCCAGGACGACCTGTTATGCCACCTGGGTCACCTTTATGTTCCTTCAAGCGAGCGTGCCAAGATGATTTGGGAAGCACACTACAGTCGAGTTGTTGGGCATTTTGGGGTCGAAAAAATGGTGGCAGTATTGCAGAAGTATTTCTATTGGCCGAATCTTTGACAGGATGTCGGGAAGTACATCAGGTCATGCACTGCCTGCGCCATTGCCAAAGCGACCATCAAGAAGCAAGGCCTCTATACCTCGTTGCCCACCCCTAATCGGCCTTGGGAATCCATCTCCATGGATTACATGTTAGGCCTTCCTTCCACTAAGCATGGAAATGACTGTGTTTTTGTGGTCGTCGACAGGTTCTCAAAGATGGCCATTATG
>APFE031205252.1:245866-259904 GCA_000404065.3 Pinus taeda
AAAATATTTCAGCAAGATTGATCTGAAGTCAGGATATCACCAGGTACCGATCGAACCCTCTGATGTGTGGAAGACTACCTTCAAAGCCAAGGAGGGCCTTTTCAAATGGTCGGTTATGCCTTTCGGGTTGACGAATGCTCCTGCAACCTTCATGAGGCTAATGGATGACATCTTGTCGCCATTCACCAACTCATTTGTAGTGGTATACTTGGATGACATTCTGATCTTCAGCCAGAGTTGGGAAGAGCACCTCCACCACATCCGACAGGTTCTCCAAACACTGCGACAACACAAGCTATTTGCCAATTTGGAGAAATACACTTTTGGCATGACCCAGGTTCAGTATCTAGGATACATTATTGATGAACAGGGGGTGCATATGGATCCAGCCAAGATCCATGTCATTTGGGATTGGCCATCTCCAACCACTCTGATAGAGCTTCGCAGCTTTCTAGATCTTGCCAACTTCTAGCGCAAGTTCGTGTTGGGGTTTTCTCATATCACTTGGCCTTTGAGTCAAGTCACCAAGCGAGGAGTGAAGGAAAAATTCTTTTGGTCTGAATCTCAACAAAAGGCATTCATAGAGTTGAAAGATCGCCTCTGCACGACACCAGTGCTCGCGTTACCAAATTTACAACAACCATTTGAGGTCGAGATAGATGCCTCTGACTATGCTATTGGGGCAGTCCTTACTCAACATGGGCATCCAGTGGCATATCACAGTGAAACGCTTTCAGACACAGTCCGAAAGTATCCCACTTATGATAAAGAGATGTATTCCATTGTGCAGGCCTGTTGACAATGGAAGCATTACATTTTGGGGAAGGAAATGGTCATCCACACAGACCACCGACCCCTGCAGTTCATACAGACCTAAGGGAAATTGCAAAATGATCGCCATTAGAAGTGGTCCACATACCTGCAACAGTTCCATTTGAATATCAAGTATAAGAAGGGAAGCACTAATAATGTTACAGATTGCCTCAGTCAACCACCGATCATGGCGTTAACCACCGTGCTCAACTCTTGTGGGCACGAGACTTCTGATTGGCCACTGCTCTACAAAAGCGACCCGGAATTCGGCCACACATACCAGAACCTCTTGGAGGGTCAGCATGTTCCAGATTTTCACCTCCAGGACAACCTGTTATGCCACCTGGGTCACCTTTGTGTTCCTTCTAGCGAGCGTGCCAAGATGATTTGGGAAGAACACTATAGTCGGGCTGTTGGGCATTTTGGGGTCAAAAAAATGGTGGCAATACTGCAGAAGTATTTCTATTGGCCGAATCTTTGATAGGATGTCGGGAAGTACATTAGGTCATGCACTGCCTGCGCCATTGCCAAACCAACCATCAAGAAGCAAGGCCTCTATACCCCGCTGCCCACCCCTAATCGGCCTTGGGAATCCATCTCCATGGATTACATGTCAGGCCTTCCTTCCACTAAGCATGGAAATGACTGTGTTTTTGTGGTCGTCGACAGGTTCTCAAAGATTGCTTTATGGCGGCTTGCAAGAAGAATATCACAGCAGAAGCCACTGCTAAACTCTTCTTTGAACGAGTGTGGGTACACTTTGGGATCCCACAGTCTATCATCTTATATCGGGATAGCAGGTTCCTTGGTACATTTTGGTCCAGTCTTTGGTCAATGTTGGACACCAAACTCACTAAGTCCATAGCCTTCCATCCTCAAACTGATGGCTAGACAGAGGCTGTCAACAGGATGATCATACACATTCTGCGCATGTACAACTCAAAGAATCCACGCACATGGGACGAGAGCCTCCCCTATGTTTAGCGCAGCTACAATCGGGCTCTCCACAGCTCAACTAGACACAACCCTTTTCAGGTGGGCTTGGGATTCCATCCACTATGTCCCATCGATGTGGCCATGCCATTTGTAGCTACTCATGTAGATTGTGCTCATGTCCAGTCTGAAACAGATAAGGAAAATAGATTCATTGAGCACATCCAACATATTCGCCAGTAGGTCCATGACATTCTGGAGAAATCAAATGCTAAGTACAAGCAACGACATGATCAACAGCAGGTGGCACACAAGTTTCAGGTGGGTGACAAAGTCTGGTTGCATTTGCAAAAGGAACTCCTTACCGGAGCCTATCGGAAACTCAGACCACTTCGATATGGCCCTTACACCATTACCAAGGCTGTGGGAGACAATGTATTTGAGCTCAGCATTCCCCCATTCCTTGGCCTGCACCCGGTGTTCAATGTCAACCGCCTTTGGCCATACTTTCTGCTATTACTAGACACGTCCAGCATTGCAGAACAACTCACACCCACAGAGTTAAATCCAGCTTGCATGGAACAAGCTGCAACTGATCGAATCATGGACACATAGATCAAGCACACTTGCCAGCAGAATATCCAACTGTATCGAGTTATCAAAGCAGGACAAATCCTTCACCAGGGAAAGTGGCTCACCAGGGACCAAGTGCAGTAGAATTTCCCTCATCTCATGGAGGAACTCAACGCAATGGGGACCATTGCTTCCTAAGGGGGGAGGAATGATCCAGGTGGATATTGGTGGCCACCCACTAATTCCACTTGGATCCCCTCTAGTGCTTCTTTCAGTTTTTTTTAGTTTCCTTAATTATAGCATAGCTTACTATTTTTAGCAGTTTTTCGGGTCCTAAACTTCCGGAGCCATTTTGAGGCCCTAAACGACGTTTTTTCTGTTTAAAAATCATCTTTTTCATCGTATTCCTCATAGATATCTTTCCAACAGGCTATCATGCACGTCAAACGGAGATAACACGACCAATTCGCGACCCCGGGAAGTTGATGTACCAACTTACCCAAAAACGGGGCCCACAATTTGGCGTTTCATCTTCTAGGGTTAGGTTTTGGAATGTGAAGGGTTTTCCATTGTTTCTCAACAATAAATAGGCCTTCGAGCCTCATTGTAACACAGTTCAGAGGCATGTAGCCACACATCTCTTCTCAGAGATAAGTTACCATCGCCCCAGCTGGTTTATTTCCATTTCTGGTTGTAAGCATATTTCAGTATTTTCCATTAATGAAATGAAGTATTATTTCCGCTGCATCTTCTGTATATGGTTATCTCTATAATTTTTTGCATTCTTGTTTAAGTCTAGATCAATACTAGTCCAAACCAGAACATTAGACCCCCTTTCCAGGAGAATTATGCAGAAGCTTCAAACTCTAAAGAACCAGAAGAAGATACTCAAATTAACTTGATGGGGCTTGGTAATGAAGGAGAAATTTTCTTGACCCAGAGGATCAAGAGGCCCACATACTTAAACAATTTCAAACTCAATCAGGGGAGTCATTCGACTTTATGGAGGGATATGACACAACCATCTTTGAGGTGCATAAACAATATAACCTAAGAAGTAGGAGAATTGATGTTCCTGAAACAAACAAGCAAAAGGTTCCAAAACAGTCCATAAAAGGTAAGATAGTCACCACACCTGTACATATTCTTTCTAGATCAAATACTAATCCTTCTAACCCAATAATTGAAGATGTATATGATAATCAACCAAACAATAAACAACGCTCCACTTCTCTTCCTTCTAAGGGAACAGTGGAAGTACCTCTAGAAGTTAATTTAGGAGAACCAACAAATCATGATTCCACTCCTAAAAAGGATAAAAATATAGAAAACACAGAAAACACAGAGAATATTAATGGTTGAAATCCAAAATACCAAATAGAAAAACCCTTTAATCTGGAAATTAAAGTAGGTAAGCTGAAAATTGTTGTCCCATTATCTAAATTAGCTAAACATGATTCCTACCAAACTCAAATCAATAGATCACTGAAAATCACTGGAACTGAAGACTCAGTTAATTTTTTTGATGACCAACTCGAATTAATCTTTGGCCCAGAAGTGAATGGAGAACCATTAGAAGGAGGAATACCTCCCTTCTATGTGAGCTTAAACATACATGATAGGATTCTTCACAATGCCATGTTTGACTCTGGGGCATCTCATAATCTCATGCCCAAGTCTGTAATGGAAAAGTTAGACATAGATATCACTCGACGATACAAAGATTTATTCTCTTTTGATTCTAGTCAGGTGAGATGTTTAGGATTGATAAAAGACTTGTGTGTCTCATTGGTTCAATACCCTGCAAAAACTATTTTAATAGACATAGTGGTAGCAGATATACCACCCAAATATGGCATGTTATTGTCCAGATCTTGGGGTGCTAAGATTCAGGGATCTCTTCAATTGGATATGTCATATGCTACTATCTAGGTTTTTAGGCAACCAAAGAAACTATATAGAGAAACATTGATGAAATATGTAGTAACTAGTCAGGAAAAACCACAAAATTTTCCCATCTACTTAGTGCACTCTGATATGGAATCATTTATTCTTTACAATGCAAAATCCAACCCTTCCAATACTTTAGAAGTTTTATTAGCAGAACCAAAAGAAATTAAAAAAGAAAAATCAAGTGTTCATATTTAGGAAATATCAGATAACAAAGAAAAATCAAATGAGAATAAAAAACCAGATCCCACTGTTAAACAAACACCTACTACCCCAGACACTAGTTATGAGCATGAAATTCTTTGGCATTTAGAATTTGATGGCTCAGTTAATAAACTAGGGGTAGGAGCAGGAGTTTGAGTGTATAATTTAGAAAATTATCATGTTGAAGGCCATGCCTACAGATTAAATTTTAAGTGCACCAATAATATGGCAGAATATGAGGCTCTCTTGCTGGGTCTTAAACTTGTTAAAAGATTAGGAGCAATTAGAGTGCCTGTCATAGGAGATTCAGAATTAATAATCAAACAAATTAAAGGAAAATATCTAATTAGGGATCCTAGATTAGGATATTACAAAGGAACAGTCATAGAAATTCTCAACATTTTTTTACAAACTTAGCTTGCTACAATCCCTAGAAAACACAACTTGCAAGCCCAAAGCCTAGCCATGTTTGCCAGCACCTACAAATTACCTTTTCAACCTAATCACTAGTATACTACTGAGATTAGGCATAGACCAGCCATCCCTGATAATCTGAAGAACTGGCAGGTTTTTGATAGTGATGAGCAGATCAATAACTTTTTAACTTTAGATGAAGAGTTTTCTAACAGTGACATAGATGTTGATACAGCTATTAGTTCCAATTAAATAGATAAGGCAGAAACAAATATTTTTGAGGAAAGTTCAATAAATATGCTTCATCCCATAAAATTCACACAAAAAAGGGTTCAATAACTGAAAAAATGGACCTAGATGAGATAATTGAAGAAGAAACATAGGTTATCAACCTAAAGAACAATCATTTACCTAAAGGATTAACTCCTCTAGAAGCCCTGCTTGATTCCAATGACATTCCAAAGAAACCTAAGATGGAACTATTAAAAGCAGATATTGAAAAATACAATTTAGGAATAGAGGATAATCGAAAGATGATAAAACTATCAAAATCTTTACCTCCTGATCAGAAGCTAAAGTATTTTGAACTTATGAGGGAATTCTAGGATGTCTTTGCCTGGAGTTACGAAGATTTGAAGTCCTATGATACATCTATTATTCAACATACTATACCTCTGAAAGTAAATCAAAATCCCTTAAAGCAAAAACTCAGAAGAATTAACCCTGTGCTATTACAATTGATTGAGAAAGAAATTAAACACATGTATGAAGCAGGGATTATTGCACCTATTAGGTTTTTAGAGTGGGTGCCTAATTTGGTACCAACTAGGAAGAAAACTGGGGAAATAAGGTTATGTGTTGATCTGAAAAATGTGAATAAGGTCTCTCTAAAAGATAACTATCATTTACCCAAAATGGATCATATTTTACAAAGGGTAGTGGGTTCTTCTAGGATTTCACTTTTAGATGGGTTTTCAGGATATAACTAAATCTTGGTTCATCTTGATGACCAAGAGAAAACTACTTTTACAACACCATGGGAACTTTTATGTACATCAAAATGCCATTTGGACTAAAAAATGCAGGAGAAACCTTCCAAAGGGAAATGGACATTGCCTTTGCCAAAGAAATTCATGATTTTCTTGTTATCTATCTAGATGATCTCACTGTTTTTTCTAAATCAGATCAACAACATTTGGACCATCTCAAGCAAGTTTTTTTAAAATACATAAAATATGGTATTTCTTTGAATCCAAAGAAGTCCTTGTTCGGTCTAGAGGAAGGTAAAATTCTAGGTAACATCATATCTAAGGATGGGAATCGAATAACTTTGATATTATTTAATAATCTAATGAGTTCTTCTATGTTAGAAATGAATTTTCTTAAAAAATTTATCTTCCCGGTTTGGCTGCCTAACTAAAATCAATACTAATAATGCTGCATCTTTCAAGTCAAAGAAAATGATTAGTTTCTGTAATAAGTATCACATTACACTGGGCCATTCCATAGCCTATTACCCTTAAGGGAATGGACTGGCCAAATATTCCAACAATAGTCTGATTAATATCATCAAAAAACTTTTATATGAAAACAAGAAAACTTGGAACAAGAAACTGATAAATGCATTATGGGTAGACAGGCTTACAACCAAAAAATCCATTGGAACCAGTCCTGATAAGTTAGTATATGACATGGAGGTTGTATTTTCTTCATCATTAGGGGTTCTTTTCATGAAAATACTCCAAGAAGCTCAAGTGAAACTTAATGATATTCAAAGAAGGATAAAATAGACCATCAATTTACAACAGACCAGAGAGGAGGTATACCAAAGATAGCAAATGTTGCAAGAGAAGCTTAAGAAGATATTTGACAAAAGAACCAAAGCAGAAAATTTCTACTTTGGAGATAAAGTGTTAAGATGAGATTCTAGAAGAGAGGATAAGGAGAAACATGGGAAGTTTGACTTCCTATGGGAAGGATCATATATCATCTATGCTCTCAAAGGAAATAATACATATTTTCTTAAAGTGTTAGATGGTATAAAACCAGAAGAAAGACCAGTTAATGGTCAGATGTTAAAATATTACTTTGATCCTACTTACTAATATTACCATGTTTTTGATGTACATATTATATCCTTTGTGATTTCACAGTGTTGATTGGAGTTGAAGCCCAAAGAGAAGGCCCTAAGCTTCAAAAATATTACTGTCATACATACAATAAAGTAGCAAGTAGAAGAAGATTGCAGAGCATAGTCAAAGTCATTCAGAGGCCTTTGATCTACTATTCTTGACTTTCCACCAGGGAAAGCCATCCCCAAGTGGAGCCATTGTTATGACCCTATACCAATAGGTGTCATATATCATGATTGACTTGATGAGATATGTAATATGTTCATACCTTGTTGCAAAGGTTTTCCATATTTGTAAAAAATAAAAAAATTTAAAAAATATAAAGAGGGTATACCCTAAAAGAAAAATCAAAGGGTGAAAAGAAATAAAAAAACGGTAAAAAAATGAAAGAAAATGAACCCTAACAAAAGAAAGACCAGGAAAGTGTGCAAGTCTAAATGCCACTACTTTGTTACTTTTGTATAATAAACTATTGTGTGCATTTTGTCACCTATGCCACAATTCATGAATAGTCAAAATAGTTTAAACTTGGTTAATTCATATTTTCAATTTCATGTTGTAGAAATAGAGAATAAAGATCTGACCAAACAGTGTAATCTTCACAGATGAATAGATAGGTAGAGTGGAAAATGGGCTCAACAGTTTAATCTGAGCTCTTGGATGTAATAAGTGTAGACTTAGATAGGCATTACAATGTAAAAGAAAAGAAAGTTTGATAAGGGTTTTCCAGTCTAAGTGCACCCTAATAAAGAAGTGAAGGTGGTAGGTTAAGTAGGTAGGGTAAGTAGATGATGGTTGCAGAATAATATGTGGTGAATGATAAGCCTAAATGTATGAAATATTTCACTTTCATCACTAGGAAAAGGTATGTATCACATGGAAGGCACATCAAGCAAGAAAAGTAAAAAATAATTAACTTCCCTACTCATTTCCCCTAAAAATTCACTAAATTCTCCTAAGTGCCAAAGTATCTATCAAATTAGAGGGGCTTAGAGCATTTCTCTAACTTTTGGAAGGACCAGACCCTCGGCCTAATAATATATAAGACCTTAAGCACTTAAGCTCATTCATCAACGATCACACTCTTTCATAAGTCATTCATCCCCTTTATAAAGTTTTTCCTAAGTAAAATTCTATTTTACTTAGGGAAATTAAAATGTTTTCCATAAAAACCCTCATTTTTCACTTAGCCTAAGTTTCAAACGTATACATGGAAATGGTTCAAATTTAGCGTGCACTTCACATAATCATATTAACCACTGATTTATGTAATAATATAGTTCCCCTATAAAAATTTACCCACTCCCGTATTACTATAACTATACAAAAAACCTCAAATTCTTATATATCCCGCCCCTCAGTTAAAATATAACCATAATACAATCTTAATTGGCATTAATTAGTTAATATGTAACTAATTAAGAACCTTGACCCCGCCATTTTAAATAAGTATTAATTAACCCCCATGGTTAATTAATAACTTTCTCGACCAATCCCATTACTCCCAATATAATTAAAAAATCTTTAATTATGTTGGACCCGCCCTCATTAAATTTCTGCCACCTTGCCTCCCTGATAGCTTTCCAATCAAGCCCCTCAGATCTGATGGTTGTCATGCATATCGCATGGCCCTCCTCTACTTAGCGCGTGACTGCGAGCGGTTTCGCAAATAGTGTGATTGCCACGCATCGCTCATCGTATGGTATCGCACAATCGCGCCCGAAAACCACCTCCCCTCCATTAGTGGTGTGATAAAAACCACTTACCGCCTCCACTAGCAACAAAACATCACATCATTCTCACACTGATGCCACCTGTCTAAATCCCGAACCCACCAAAGTTTTGACTTTGTAAAAAAAACAATGTTAAACAATTTGTGTCCTATTCTGCGAATACTTGCATGCAAACTGAATGTCGAGGTTAAACAGCTTGTCCACCCAACCGCCAACCACCTTCAAAATTTGCAATTTACGCCACTCAGAGTCCGCCATTACCCCAGTGAACATTCATTCCATCGCCCTCACTAAAAATAGGTATTTACCAGCTTTCTGTCAAGGAAGCTTGTGAATACTTGCTTTCTCTGCAATTAATTGAAAAGAACCCCAAATTTTACCATATTTCAGTTGTTGCACTTGAAATTCAGGTTCCCCAGACCCTCTGTTTCATCAATTTCACTTAAAAAACCCCAGTTTCCTATCTGAATTCACAAGAACTAGAATGGAAACCCCCTATGGCCCTAAATATTGCACCCATTACCACCCCTCACCGTGATTTGGATTATCAGCCCCTGGCAGATAAAGATTTTCAAATAAAAGACTTGACTACTAATAAAGACCACTTGAAAGTATTTTGCCAATGTCGAGATAATCAATTGAATGGCTATGATACCATAGGACTGTGGGAATCTAATCTCCCGATGTAATTTCTCCCCTCTGTGCACATTTTCCCTGATATTATCCATCTGTGCCATGCAAATTATGACCCCAACCTCAGAGCAGTGATGTATCCCAATCAAATAGTCATCTTCACAATTACTGCAGAATCAATCAATTAGATGCTTTAGTTTCATCCTAGTCAAGCGCTCACCCCCATTTCCCTTGGAGATTTTCTTGAAAAATCATCTAAATTATCTTAATCTGAACTCAGTCACCTTTGTCACACTTTTGTGAATAAGAACCATCAATCCAAAGATCCCCCTCCTTATATGTCAGCTTTCTCTAAAGAGACAGGCAAAATTATAGTGGACATGATAGCTGCAATCATGGGATTTGACACTAGTGAATATGTGGATGAGTTGAGCCTAGTTTTGATGACCATTTTTACCCCTGGTCAGCCTCTTGCTGTCAAGTACAACTATGCAACATTTATTGTTGAGAAAATCCATGACCAGATCATGAGACTGGAAAAAGAGAAAGTATTCAAATATTCCACATTCATATATCACCTCATCCTCTACTATTAGTCTGATAGGTTCTCATTTTCTGTCAATAAATCTGATACAAAGGGAAATCCAAGGTTAGTTATTTTTTGGACTTCTATCTTCCACCAATCTTTTGCTTGCCCTCATTCATATACTGAATTCATTGACCAGTTTGTCCACCCAGTAACCACCATGCTGATAGGAAATCCTCATCCTAGATTTAGTGATGAAATCAAAAGGATTATTCAACTATCAAAACAGTACAAAGTAGGTGACTGGTACTTGTACCAGAATCACACAGAGATCATGATATATGGTTGTGAGCTTCCTCCATTCAAGCTACCAAAATACGTTCCAATGAGATTAATTTCTTTGGAATTTTATTGACAAATGATAAATTCTGATTAGATTCACTTTACCAAGGCCAAGAAAAAGCATAGCCAGAATCAAAGATCACCTAGGCCCATTTGTCTGCAACAATAGAGAAGTAGGGAAAGCAGCAGAAGGAATATTAATAAACCATATGAGATTAAACAAAAGATTCGATTGGAAATATTACCCCCACAGATTCATCTGTGATAGGAGAATGAAAATAGGTTATCACTTTATTTTCATCACAGAATCCTAGAAATTGAGCAATATGCTTACATGGATGAATGGAGGGAAGGGATTCTTGTAGAAATGGATAGTAATCAGGTCAATATAGAAAATGTAATAAAAGACCTAGAAAAGACACTTGACTTGGACTCTTTTGAATAGGTACCTGTTGGGACTTCTCAGAAACCAACACCAGGGACTAGTGCCTCAACAACAGATACTTCTCAAAGGAACTCACAGGAAACAAGTGCACCCCTTGCAGAAACATCACAGGGAAAAGAAAAAGAAACCAACAGTCCAGCATCAGGCCAATCAAAAATGTCAAAGAAGCCTGAAATCTAAGAAGAGCAGGCCCCACCACAGTCCCATCCAACTCATATTAATGTGGGAGACCCCCCAATTTTGTGGACTCCTTTGAATGAGGAAAAGAGCCTAAAAATGGACAAGGAAGTAGCTATCCCTGCCAGTGGTCCTTCAGACCAGCCTGGTGCTAAGAGACACAGGCTAAATCCCCATTTAGAAAAAGAATTTTTTGAGGAAACTATAGGGAGTTTGAGGAAAGAAGGTACAAACAGTCAGCATACATTTCCAATGGATGGGACACCTTCTAGTTCACAAAGACAAGAGCTAGAGAGATAGAAAAGTGCTAAAGTATCATCCTTCAGGTCTTCATCTAACAAGTCCCTAGACATCAAAGAAAAATTCAAAGAAATAAAGGCCGGAAATGAACCTTTAAAGACCCAAGTTTACAATCAATATGTGAAGATGGCTCCTACTAATCAGACTAGATTGATGTCAGCTTATGACCTCAAGGAAGACAACATGAAAATGAATTTTTTAAAGCCCAAATTACAACATCCCCAATCACTTGCAGACTACCTCAAAATTGATTTTGAGGTCTTGGCCAAGGAAATTCACCCCATAGATCAAATAGAATTGCACAAGAAGGCAGGGGAAACAGTGTATTCAACTTTGACAAGAAAGGTGATGATGGCACACAGATTAGAGAATTTGTTGAATAATACCACAACTCAATTACAGTTAGAAAGAGCCTCCTCACGGGCTAAGGAAAACATAATAAAATCACTGGAGGAGTTGATTATTGAATTGAGTCATAACCCAAAAGATGTAAAAGTTACAGAGGCCCTGATAAAAAAGAAAAATAAAGACATAGCTCCCTTGCAAAAACAGTTAAAGTTTCCTCCACTGATGCATCTACAGATTGCAGAAGTTATTGAAAACAAGGTTGAAGAAGAGCTTATGGACCTAGTCCTCAAGTTAAATGAACAATTGAAGGAGACTGAGTAGGAATTAGAGAAATTTTGGATTTAAGACTTCTGTGGTTAATATCTTCAAACTTTGTGACCGGAGAACCCACAGTAAAAACCATTTTGCTGTCAACGTTTCAAACCCCAACAGAGATCCATCATTAGAACTCTTATTGAATGTTGATAGAAGAAAAGTTCAATTACAAGATATAAATAGTTATGAGGTAAGCTGCTTTGATTAAGGGGAAAAAAGAAGGTCGGATGCTTTGTTTAAAGGTCGGCTGCGTAATAAATAATATTCAATTTTCCAATTTTATTTAATTCTAATCATATAATATTTATTTATGATAAATTAATACTAATAATAAATATAAGTTGGGATTTCAAGTAATATTTTTTCTTATAATTACCATTACCTTATAATAAAATAAAATTTTATATATAATATTTAAATAATTTAATAAACCAGCAGTTTCTTAAATATATAATTTTATTATAAAATAAATGAATGATAATTTAGAAATAACATAAACAATAACTAAAAAAATAAATAGATAAGTATTGATAATAGTTTATAAATTATTTATTATTTAAAGTATTTATAATATTAATAATTTAATAAATGTTATATTTATGTTAAAAATATTATATTACTATAATAGAGATCAATTTCTATTTAATATGAGTAGTAATGAGATAAATTTATTATTTTTATTTTATTCCAATCTTGATGATAATTTATTTTTATTATTTGATATAAATAAATTATTTAGATTAATTGGATTTATTCTTAATTTTTATGAATTAATGGTAATAATAATAGTTCATAATAATCAATATTAATAATTAAAAATAATTGTAATAATACTAAGTAATAATTTTAAAATAACAATTAATACTTAGTAAAAAGTATTATAATACAATTTTAAACTAAATTTGTTAATGGTTATTAAATAATAATAATAAAAGTTAATTTTAATATGGATAATGACACTTAATAGTTATATTTAATAATTAATAATGTATATATTATAACTTATACTTACTACTTCAATATTATTAATAATTCATAGGTTTAAATTATTATATGTTAATTATTAATGTCTAGAGACTGATTCTAGGAGATAAAACCTTATAGAGGGCAAACCTAGGAGGCACTAGAGGTTTTGATTTCTCTGATTTCTCTGATTAAGGGCAACCAGCTCCTACTGATCTCGATCCCATTGTCCCTATTGAGATTATGGGGATGCTTCAAAATCTCAAGAGCCTCTCTAATTTTCCGCTTCTGATGATGTTCTTCTCTAGCATAATTAAGGCGTTTTCCACACACAGATGGTGCTTAGTTTTAGAGGAATGCTCTATGAGGGCCGAAGTACAAGATCTATCATTCCTAATATCTACTGTATGTTCCTTCAGTCTTGTTTGTAAGGAACGACCTGTTTCACCAATGTAACTAATCCCACATGAACAATCTATTTTATAAACTCCTTTAAGTTGGTGTCTATCAATATTATCCTTGATAGACCTCATACTTTGTCTAATTGTTCCGGGGGCCGAGAACTGGGTGATTATTGTTGGCATTATGATGCATGTGTTGTACTTGATGGCAACCCTCTCATAGAAGATCATCTCACTTATATATAACTAGATGAATCTACAGAAGAGATATCAGATGTGAATGAATGCATGGGATGCAGGACAACTCAAAGGAATCAGATGACAGATTATAGTGTAGTAGTTCAGTAACAAAGAATTGATGATCAGATTACAAAGAATGAAGAAAGCTGAGTATACACGCAGGTTCACTATATACCAAGTCGCATACAGAGGCAGGTTATACGCAGGTTCACTATGTACCAAGTCGCGTATATACGCAGGTTCGCTATATACCAAGTAGGGTATACACGCAGGTTATACTCGCAAGTTCTCTATATACAAAAAAAATGCGTATACACGCGGGATTGTTGATCAGAAGTCGCGTATGCGTATGCACGCACTTCCATGCAAGGTAAAGCACGTATATGTTGGAAAACTTACCTTTGGTCCATGGCAGTTAGTCCTTGGAATTTGAACCTATGGTTTTTTGACCATGGCTTCTCGACAGACGTGTTGATCCCTAGTATTGAGTTGATGGTATTGTTTTGTTATGGTTTTGGACCATGGTATTGAGCAAGGCCTAAGACTATAAAAGGAGAAGAAGATCATTAGGCAAATGCATTGAGAAAGTCTTGAAT
>APFE031205252.1:266310-295460 GCA_000404065.3 Pinus taeda
CCCCCCCCCCCCCCCCTCTCAGTATTATTTCCAACAATTATGTCTTTCTTTCTCAGGATTATTGCAATCTTGTCTGTTACCCCTTGAATGTAAGGTAGAAACACCCTCCCGCACTGAGGTTGGTCTTGAGCTTTAGGTTCCTGAGATAACACCCTTCTTTCAGCCCTCTCTATAGCCACAAACTTCTGGGTGATTATGTCTTTCTTTCTCAGGATTCTTGCAATCTTTTCTGTTACCCCTTGAATGTAAGGTAGAAACACCCTCCCGCACTGAGGTTGGTCTTGAGCTTTAGGTTCCTGAGATAACACCCTTCTTCCTCATCTTTGCCACCTGAGATTGGTTCTTCTTGGTCTTCCTGTAGGGCTTCATAATTTTTTTTGTTGGCTACTTGACATAATTTGACCTTGTTTCCCTTGAGTATTTCCATAGTTCCTATTTGTGGGTCCCACCTTAGTGAAGCCTTCTTCATATAATTTATTTTGGGCTTCAGTGTTTCTTTGTTGTGCCTTGTTCAAGGGGAAGTCTCTAAATAGGTGCCCATGTTCATGGCTTTTTCTACATCTAAATGGTATATGCTCATATTCAATATTTTGGAGCCAAGCTTCATCTCTAAAGACTAACTTGATTACCTCTGGTAGAGCATCTAAAACATTCATGTAAACAGAAATTCTTGCGTAGGAGACATAGCAACCATTCCGGGTTCCCTCTGACATTTTTATGTATTCCCCTAGATCATCTCCTATTCCCTTTAGCACTAATGGTGACCAGTAGTTCATGGGCAGCGAATAGAGACTTACCCAGACTAGGACTAGTGAATTCCTCTTTTTCAGGAGTAAAATTCCCCTTCCAATAACACATATAGAGCCCGTCCAAGTTGAAGAAATATGGGCCTCCTTTGAATATACAGTCTCTCACTTCTCGGATGTCAAAAAGGACTATGAAGAATCCCTTCGATCCAAGGTGTAGATTGATCTCTCCTTCAGGTTGCCATTTTTTCTAAATCCATGAATTCAATGCTTTTTCTGTAGGCTAGATTCCCATGAATTTATAGATAATTGCATGCTCTTGCATGTAGTCTCTGTAGGCTACCACATCTGGGTCCTGGATTTCAAGCACTGGAATCTTTTTTGCCTTAGGTTTGCAGTTATTACTGGATTTTGACTTGGTCCCTTGGGGGATTTCCAAATGGGAATGGTCAGGTCTGAATTCCATTCCTTCTTGTGAAGTCAAACCTTCTTTTGAGACATTTCAATTTCCAGACTTTCCTTCTACTACATTTCTATTTTCTTGCTTGTTCGCTCCTGCAGATTTAGGAATACAAGAAGAGTGTAAGGTGTTGTATTAGTAAGCCTAGTGAAGAATGAGATTTCAGGCTCCTTGTTCTTGCCTGTGATAGTATCCCAAAAGGAGGGCGCTGCGGAGCCCCATCCAACCTTTTCCATGCTCTGAACCATGCAGGATAACATAAACCCTAGTGGCAAAGATCAAAGAGAAGAGAAAGTCATCGAAATATGTTCTTGACATTTTTCATTGTTAAGCATAGTAAACGACCAAAAATTAAAATCCTTGAAAATAGCTCATACTCACATAAATAACATATTCACCATCAATTACTACCCACTATAATTTAAGCAAGTATTTGCATAAAAAATGGATCATAAGATAAATACAGTGTTACTGCCCACCATTATTTATGTTTTCTTCAATACTTTAATAAATATGAGTAAAAATGTAAATGTGCAAACTTAATTATATAGTTTTACTTAATATCAATAAAAAAATCATTAAAAAATATTAGTAATAAATTAAAATGTTTATCAATTCAAACAACAAATAACTATGTAAATAAAGAAATTCCATTTTTAATATTTATATTTTTAATTGATGAAACATTTGTCTATATGAAATTTTAGTTCTTTATTGCTTTTACTTCAATTTAACTATCAATTACTTTTTACATAAAAGACAATTACTAAGCATTTCTATGATGATATAATTAATTAGTATAGTTGTAAGTAATAAATAATATTTATTACATCCCTAATTATAAATTAGGTGATCACTTCCAACGAGACAATGGAATCTTAGATATATTTGACACCATCTTATGTAATGAATGATACGCTAAAATAATAAATATGTACTATTCATTATCATTCTCTTACCTAGGTCTCATATTATCTGTAGTTTAACATGGTATCAAATCTCATGCAAAACTACACGATGGATATATTGGTGGAATTGTATGACGGATAGGCGGAACACATTTTATGACAGTTGAAAACTGAAAATTAACAGTGGTTGACTAATTCATATGGTTGCAGTGCATAACTTTGTATGGAACATGAGTATAAATAAATTTGCATGAAAAATGACTATAAATCAATTCATACAATGACTCATTGGTTCATTTAGAAATCAACAACTGGTTGAAAACAATAGTTGAGTTTTTTTTTAAGTTTAAAAAATGAGCTATAAAGGTTTGTGATATCTTGAAGTTATAAACAATTTTTTTTAAGAAATGGTCAATTTTATCCATTTTATAATGTCTGAGTCTCATAAGATAAATTGTTAAAACTTTCCTACTTGGAAACAAAAAATGGAGCAAATTTTCTCCTACCATGACCTCTAGGAAATTGTTATGGAGACAACTTCAAAACAAAAACTTACAAGCAATGACTATAAGAATAGAAACGAAAATGCATTACTTCCTCTTACTTGTGCCTTGAAATATGATATTCTTTCTCACATTAGTAGTATTACCATTTCTTTTTAGTTTTGGAAAAAACTGAAGAATTTATATGAAACTTTGAATGAACTTCGAATTTTATTATTGAGAAACAAGTTAACTAGTATTGTTATAGCACCATTTAGCACTCTTGGTAGATCCAATTCTCTGATTATGGCCTAGGGCAACTCTTCCTTCCAGACTTGGTCCAAAATTTAAAAAACAATGTTTTATTCCCTATACGCTACTTTCCCTATGATAAAAGCGTGTACACGCAGGTCAACATATACCCAACCCATGTACATATGTTAAAACACTTAAAAAAATTAAATTTCCTTAATTTCGGGCAGAGTTAATGGGTTTTACATGTTAGTCACCTCCTATTGCCCGTGGCCTAATTGTTTCCCAACTGTAAAAATAAATAAATAAATAAAATAATAAATAATAAATAATAAATAATAAATAAATAAATAAATAAATTAAAAATAAATAAGTAAATAAATAAGTAATAAATAATTAATTAAAAAAATAAATAAAAGCTAAAGTTAAAATTAAAAAATAAAAATAGAAATAAAAAAATAAAAAATAAAAAATTAATTTAGAGAAGTATAAATAAACCTCCATGGGAAGGCCTTAAGGGAGAAGATATGAGATATTGATACTATAGTGAGATTATCCCTGATCGAGTCTGACGAAATCCCTGTGCTTCCTGCACTCCCTAAAGCTTCAGGAAACCCTTGTTTCCTTGTTCGAGATATCATTCATCTTTCTTGAGATATCCTTATATTGGTGATGGAGGAAGATTGCTAAGGCCGGGAAAGGACGGATCTAGAGGATGGTTCTGCTTGGAGCCGGAGAAGGACTCGAGTCATATTTCTCCACTTTACTTGTAGCTAACTTCAATAAAGAAATGTTGTTCTGTTTTCGATATTAAATGTGTTTATGCATCTATTTATATTGTAATTAGTTTATGAATCTTACATTGATGCGTAATTATTCATTCATTCAGATAATTTTTTGTTAATATCATTGAACATGCTTTATGTTTCTATTGTTGTATATGTTTCATTTGAATAATTTTCAGGTTTCAAAGACATCAAGAGAAGTTGAGGGTTTGCTCCCTGCGGGATCTGCTCAGACGTAGGACCTCAAGGAATGAATTCCTTCTGCATGCAAGAGATTTCCTCATGGGAATATTCTTGCAACTGATAGTACACTGTCCCTGCCTTTAATCTCAACTGGGTCTTTTTCTGAACTGACATGCATGAGTTATTTATAAGAGAATATTCAGTTATCTGGAGAACACTAGTTGCATACATGCATACATTAACTGACTGAACTCACAATTAGTTTCAGAAACTTTTTGGAACTAATTTAACTAGACTTAACTCAGTTAACTGAGTTAACTAATACAACTCATCCTTATCTCCTTAATAAAGAGATAACTTCCTCAATCAAAGGGATAACTGTTGCATGACTTCACAAAGACTTCATGTTTGAATTTCTCCAACTAATTAACTCAATATGAATTAATTAATTATTTTTCAAACAGTTGGTGAGACTAAATTTGAATTTTAATTCAAGGACAAATTAAAATTGGAATATATCTTGAAATGATATCTATAGCAATGTTATTTTTAGCATTTCTTGTTGTTATTTTCAACACTCCCTCTCAACAAAAAAGGGATTATTTGCCACCCCGATCCTGTCTCTATGGAACTTGAATTTACACTTTGACAATGCCTTAGTCAAAATGTCAGCATCTTGCTCCTCGGTCGAAATATACTGCAACAACATGATAATCCTTGCCACACAGTCTCTGAGATGATGATACCGAATGTCGATATGGTTGGATCTGTCATGAAATAATGGATTCTCAGAGAGTTTGATACAACTCTAATTATCACAATAGATCACAGTTGGATCCATCCTTTGATCAAACAAACCAATTAGAATTTTCCGCATACAAATGGGCTCACATGTTTCCTGACTTGCAACCATGTATCCAGCCTCTGCTGAGCTGAGTGCAACTGACCTCTGTTTCCTGCTATACCAAGAAACTGCAGTTGAACCAAGGCTGAAAATTCCTCCTGATGTGCTCTTCCAATCTGATGGACTCCCTACCCAATCTGCATCTGTGAAGCCCTGTAGCTTCACTACCTCTAACCATTTGTACCATAATCCATACTGAGATGTGCCTCTGAGGTATCTCAAAACATGCTTAGCTTCCTTCCAAAACAGCTTGGTAGGCTCAACCATAGCTTGACTCAATTGGTTCACTACATAGCACAAATCTGGTCATGTGTTCACTAAGTACATCAGTGAACCCACAAGCTTCCAATACATAGTAGCTTCTACTATTTCTCCTGAAGTAGCATACTCCTTCCTCTAGTTACCTACTATAGGAATCTGCATGGGCTTTCACTTCTCCATGTGGAATCTCCGAGTATCTCATTGGCATACTTGCCTAGAGACAAACACTTCCCCATCCTTCTGCCACACTTCCATGCCTACAAAGTAGTACATGAGACCCATGTCTTTCATCTCGAACTCTCTTGCAAGGTCCTCCTTGCAAGACATGATCAACTGATCATCACCTGTCAATATCAGATCATCAACATAAATAACAATGATCAACTGCTTACCTTCCACCATGATGTGGTACAAGTTTGCATCCGCTTCACTTTTTGTGAAGCCCAACCCGGTGAAGTAGTTGTCGATCCTGGTGTACCAAGCACGAGGTGCTTGCTTCAACCCATACAAAACTCTCTTGAGTCAACACACATGTGACTCATGATCGAAGGTCTCAAAACCTTATGGCTGCTCTATGTACACCTCTTCCTCAATCTTGCCATTGAGGAATGCAGTCTTCACATCCATCTGATGGATCTTCCAACCCATCTGTGTTGATAGTGCCAACATCGATCTGATAGATGAGTACCTTGCTACAGGAGAAAAAGTCTCATCATAGTTGATCCCCTCGACCTGTGAGAAACCACAGGCAACAAACCTTGCCTTACGTTTCTCCACACTACCATCAGCAACTTTCTTTACCTTGTAAAGCCAACAGGAACTCACAATTGACTTGTTCTCCAGTCTTGGAACCACATCCCAAACATTGTTCTGAACTGTTGATCAGGAGCTCAAGTTTGAGCTAGGGAAAATGCTCAAACTTGAAAGTGCTCAGGTTGGGTTGGAACCTAAACGACCGGATAGGTCTTGTCTTCCTGATTTCACCACTGCGAATGGTTCAAAAAATGGTTCCCCGTATGGAGAAGTTATTCTGATTTAAAAATCGCCCAATGACCTCCATTTTTGAATTTTGAAAAATTTAAAAATATATATATCTATATATATATATAATATTATATATATATATATATATATATATATATATATTATATATATATATATATATATTTCGAGAAATATTCCTTGGAATATTCCATTTGGTTGGTTCGGTAAAATTTTTGCTAATCCGCGGAATCAAACCCGTGACCTCGCGTGGGAAAGTTAAGCGACTTACCATTTGCGTTGCATGTTATAATTTAACCATGTTGGAGTGCAAATTTTATTTAACGCATTAGCCATTGTGGTTTGGGGGATAGACTGTCAACAGTCCCAGGAGACGTTCACATGCAGACAATCCAACCGACAGTTACGGTTTTGCCAAGCCGTCAGCATTAACGTTAACCGCCCATCTGCTCGGTCACATGCGCCAATTCCGCCGGCAGTTGCGGCCTAACTGGAAGTTAGGTTGGGTGGAGAGTGCCAAAATTGACGGAACTTGCCCAAAAGGCGATGTTGTCTGGCAGTTAACTCAAGTTGGCCCACAATTAGTGGGATTTTTGCCTAAAATTGGGAAAAGGACTGTTTTGCTCATATCTTTCACATGGGAGATCCTTTCTGAGCGATTTTTTTTTTTTTTTTTTTTGGGTCTTTTCAATGTTTTTGACTCAATGGAGTAGGTATAAAGTCTAACAAAGGTAATATTCAGAGGTTAAAGCTACAAAGAAGATGAAGGAGCCATCAGGGCCTTGAAGGAGAAGGTTGTGTATTGGACCGTGTTTCTCTGTTTAAGGTAAATGAACAGGAATTATTAGCTATTTCATACCTTTTGAATCTGTTTAGATGGTTTTCAAAGCCTGTTAAGAACATTATAAAGCCGAAAATCTTCCTTTAAGTTCTAGTGGCCATTTTTGCTGATTTTGCCAGCAACAGTGCAAGGCCTAGCCAAGGGAGCTAGAGGACATTTGCAGCGAACCAGTGGTCATTCTTGACTTAAAACATCATTTTGAATCCATTTATAGAGGTTTCAGAAACTATTAAATACTTTTAGAGGTCAAAAACTCAGCAGAGAAGTTTTTCTTGACCCTAGTGCCAGGGGGTGCCAACAGTGTGTGTAGGTGAAACCGGAGCAAACAGAGGTCGTTTCTGATGAAACAAAACTCTATCTTGACTATTTCAATCATTTTGGAACCAATGGAAGTGGTTGCAGATCATTCTGAGTACTTCTACATCTCAAGAAGTTGATATGAAGTCGTGGGAATCCCTAGGCAAACCGTGGAGGAGAGCCATTTTTGGGGATGTTATGCTTGATGTAAGAAATTAATCCATTGGTATTTGGTGTCTGATCATTATTGACTACAGCAATAGTGGTTTCAGTGACAGAAATAGAAATCTGAGGGAGATTGTGCCATTTAGAAGCTCAAAGAAGCTTAGTGCACCGACAGAAGGATGTGTGTCCATGGAAGCCTTAAGCTGTTTGTAGGAATTGGACAACCATTGAAGGGATTTAAAATGGTATTCTCAGCCTTTTGAATCATTTTTAGATTTATTTTCATTAAGCGTGGAGCTTGTAAAAGAATTTAATTACCTTAATCCCAAAGAGTCTAGTCATGTTGACGAAGCTCAAAGGAGATGTAGCCCAAGAGTTGGGGTGAACTCCTATATTATATTGTTGTTGTGTTTTGATATTCCATGGCTGAATTATGTTGCTGATATATATGTTAAGTTTCAGCAAAAACAAATCAACTTAAAACACATAAATAGAAGAAAAGACATACACCTCTTTCAAGCTAAAATTCTGCATAACGTCAAGTTCAAGCAAGGTTGTTTTTTAATTAAAACTGAGTGTTTGCTTCTATTATTTCTTTAGGCAGAGTTTGTAGAGGGCCAGGTAGCTTCTAGATCTCATCCTTTCTTTAGAGGTGACATATCCAATAAATGCCCCTACAATCTATCTTTGTATTAGAAATAAGAAGTTCTCACATTTTCAGATTTAAACTTGGAGTATTTTTGCACTCATTTACATAAATGAAAATGGATACCTTGCACCCTTTTTCAAGCACATTCCATTTTCAGATCAACTATGGAGCCATACTCCTCCACCAAAGCATCAACCCAAATCGGCTGCTGCACTGCTTCCTCAAAGGAAGATGGCTCGGTCTCAACACATTCCCGAACAAGGGCCATGTATCTAGTGTACATTTTCAGATTTAAACTTGGAGTATTTTTGCACTCATTTACATAAATGAAAATGGATACCTTGCACCCTTTTTCAAGCACATTCCATTTTCAGATCAACTATGGAGCCATACTCCTCCACCAAAGCATCAACCCAAATCGGCTGCTGCACTGCTTCCTCAAAGGAAGATGGCTCGGTCTCAACACATTCCTGAACAAGGGCCATGTATCTAGTGTATCTGCGCTGAGAAGATGGTTCTCCCACATTCTCTCTCGCATCCGACAACAATCTGTTAGCTTCCCTTGAGCGCTTCTGCCCATCTCTAGAAGACTCTGCTTGAGTGGATGTCTCCACTCCTGGAACCTCTGCATGCGGCTACTCTGCATCAGTCTAAAGCTCCTCCTCCTTAGGAACCAAAAGTTCCTCCACAGCCTATAGTTTGGAGCTCCCTCTCAAGGGAACTCGCATGGCCTTATGCTCATCAAACTTTAGATCTCTGCATATCACTGTCCTTCGACTGGTAGGCAAGTACACCCAATAGTTGTGAGGTGTATTAGTGTACCCCACAAGTATCCCCAACTCAACTCTTGACTCAAGTTTCTTCTGGGCATCCTTGGTCACATGGCAATAAACCGATGAGCCAAAGATCCTAAAGTGACCCACATCTGGTCTCTTCCCGAAGAAAGATTCCTCTGGTGTCTTCATCCCAAGTATGCGATGTGGGCTTCTATTCTACAAATAGACCGTTGTGTTGCATGCCTCAACCCACAAATGAAGTGGTAGGCCTTGGTCATGCAGCATCACCTGAGCTGGCCCCATAATCATTCTGTTCTTCCTCTCGACCACCCCATTCTACTGTGGGTTATGAGGTGCCATCAATTCCCGTTTAATTCCTTTCGTTTCACAAAAGTCCTTAAACTCTTGAGAGACATACTCTCCACCATTGTCGCTCCTCAAGGCCTTGAACTTCTTCCCAGATTCTTTCTCAACCAAGGCTTTGAACTCACAAAACTTTGAGAAGGTTTGATCCTTTTTTTGCATGAAATAGATCCAATGTTTACGAGAAAAATCATCAATGAAATTCACATAACACCTTTGTTTAGTGGTGGAGGCTGTCGAGAATTCTCCACACGCATCTGTATGAACTCGCTCCAAGATTGCTTCAACTCGACTGTCTCAATCATGAAAGGAAGATTTTGTATACTTACCCAAGGTACAACCTTTGTATGTGTCCACTTTCTCAAGTTTACCTTTGGGAAGTCCAGTAGAGATCTGTTGCACTATCTTCAAGGCCCCATGATGCAAGTGGCCCAACCTTCTATGCCATAACTCACCAATATCTTGGCTTTGCACCATTTCTTCTTTGGAACTCAATGCAACACAGTCATCTACCTCTGGCTTGTAAAGATTCTTCACTCAAATCCTAATCCTCTTGGTCTGACCCATGGCTATCTGTCTTAGGAACGCCTTTCCTTTACTGAAGACTACATCATAGCCTTTGTCTTCCAACATCGCGACTGATACCAAGTTTTTCTTTAGTCCAAGCACATACTTTACATCATTCAAGGTGAGAGGAGCTCCATGCTCCCTCTGAAACACAACCATACCTTCACCTGAAACACGGTACTTTCCATCATCACCCATTTCTATGCGCATCTTGAGGTCTTTCTCCTCCAAGGTACTGAATAAACTCTTATCGTCAGTCATGTGGAATGAGGCTCCACTGTCTAGGTACCAAACACAACCCACCATCGATGAAACCATGCATGTGATGAGGGTAAAATCCAATTCAAACTGTGAGGCTAGTGCCTCACCTTCTGATCCTTTCGAGGATCCCTTCTTGGATTTCTTCCATGGACAATTAGTTGCATAATGGCCCACCTCATGACAATTAAAGCATCTCACTTTAGATTTTTCAATCTTATTCCCTCCATGGGAAGAACTCGATTTGGAATGGGAAGCCTCCCCTTTTCCTTTCTTCGCCTTACTTGCTAAGGCTAGATTTTCTTCATCATCATGCTTAGATGAAGAACCATCTCTGGTGCTCCTCCTAATCTCCTCCTGCATCATATCCAACCACAGTTGTTCCCAATCCAACAGTTTCTCTCTTCCATTCACTGAGTCCTGGTAGCTATGCCAGCTCTTAGGAAGACCGAGGAGAGCAAGACTCACAATATCATCATCGACTGTCATGATTCCTACACTTCCAGGCTCATCTCTGCAAGTGGTGAGCTTGTTCAGATATGTAGAAATCGTGTCACCCTTTTCACACTTGATTCTCTGAAGCTTGTCCTTCAGCACCAATTTCCTTTGGTAGTTGTTGTTCTGATATAGGTCCTTCAATGTCTTCCACATTGAAAATAGAGTCTCCTTCCCATGGAGGCTTGAGACAATATGGTCTCGAACTCCCTCCAGAAGAATCCTCATCGCTTTTGCCACAAATTTCTTCCATTCCGCAAATTCTTGGACATTAGTTGTTGCTGGCTTGGGGACTTCTTGATCAATGAAGTCCTTCAAACCGTTCTCTTCTAATACCGCTTCCATGCGATCCTTCCATGCTATGTAATTCGATCTACCATCCAGGGCATACTCGAGTCTCAAGCCATTAAACGCCATTGGGGAACTTTGAGATGTGATAAGAAATCAATTTTGAAACCTGCAATCAAGAACTTCGAACTTCAAACTTCTCCCTTCTCAATATGTTGTTCACAACTCTGATCACCTTTGCTCTGATACCATGTAGAAATTCTCACTGTAGATTAAACTGATTATGCAATGTACTAAAGAAAAATACTTAATCTACTTCTACAATCAAACTTGCGAAAGCTTAATTAATTTTGAGCAAGATCAAATAGAACATATATAACAGAGAATAAGAAACAATCACACATGAAACACAGAAGAATACTCTGGAGAAAGCCTCGGCTAAAAACCCCACTATCTGTATTATCATACAAGTGGAAATATCTCAGGATTACACAAAGATTTTTCTCTCAAGCTATCCAACGCTCAGTACAATCCCCCACTGCTGCTCATAGATAGAATAGACAACACATATGCCTTTCCTCTACCCTCCAAGCCTCCTATTTCCTTGCGCAATTTTCCCTGAGTCCTCCAGTTGTCACCTGTGTAATTCTTACCTCACACACTGCTCTAACCTCTCTAGAAACTGTGCAATCCTCAAGGAATGAATTCCTTCTGCATGCAAGAGATTTCCTCATGGGAATATTCTTGCAACTGATAGTACATTGTCCCTGCCTTTAATCTCAACTGGGTCGTTGTCTGAACTGACATGCATGAGTTATTTATGAGAGAATATTCAGTTATCTGGAGAACTCTAGTTGCATGCATGCATGCATTAACTGATTGAACTCAAAATTAGTTCCACAAACTATTTGGAACTAATTCAACTAGACTTAACTCAGTTAACTAAGCTAACTAATTACAACTCAAATAAAACTCATCCTTATCTCCTTAATTAAGGGATAACTTCCTCAATCAAAGGGATAACTGTTGCATGAATTCACAAAGACTTCATGTTTGAATTTCTCCAACTAATTAACTCAAGATGAATTAATTAATTATTTTTCAAATAGCTGGTAAGAGTAAATTCGAATTTTAGTTCAAGGACAAATTAAAATTGGAATATATCCTGAAATGCTATCTATAGCAATGTTAGTTTTAGCATTTCTTGTTGCTATTTTCAACAGTCATCTTGGTGGTGCCATGATAGTTATTATTATACCACCATTCAGCTAAAGGTAACCGCTGTATCCATTGATGTTGCTTTTCTGAAGTGAAGCACCTGAGGTAGGTTTCCAAACATTTGTTGATAGCTTCAGTTTGACCATCAGTTTGGGGATGATATGAAGTACTTAGTTGTAGTTGGGTGCCTTGTAGCTTGAAAAGTTCCTGCCAAAAGTTATTGGTGAAGATCAGGTCACGATCAGATACAATGGAAGTGGACGTGCCATGCAATTTGAAGATCTGGTCCTTGAAATATTGAGCTACCAAAGTGGGTGTAAAAGGGTAGGGCAGGGCGCAAAAATGAGCATACTTAGAAAGTCTGTCCACAACCACCATGATGGCTGACTTATTGCTTGACTTCGGAAGACCAGTAATGAAATCCATAGAAACATCCATCCAAATTGAGGCAGGGATGCACAATGGTTGTAAAGTGCCTGGGGACTTGATTGTTTCTCCTTTGTGGCACTGACACACATCACATTCGGCTACAAAAGTAAGAATGTATGTTTTCATGCCTGTCCAAAAGAAGGAATGACGAGTGCGAGCATAAGTCTTCTGAAAGCCTGCATGGCCTGCAGTGGGAGATGAGTACAACTCTGCCACAATGCACATTTTGAGGGTGGATGTCGGTGATATCACTACTTTGTCCTTGTACTGAAGAATCTCATCCTTCCAAGAGTAGCCTGCTGTGGAATTAGGATATGCTCACAAGTTATTAATGATTTGGGAGAGCGAAGGATGTGAAAACCATTCCTTGTGAGCTTCTTCGATCCAAGCTGGAATGGGAAGAGAGATTGCTAGCAGGGTGTTGTCCTCCTCAAATTGGCATGATAAACCACTCGCTACGACATTTTCGCACCCTTTCTTGTAAATTATCTCATAATCATATCCCGGCATTTTGGCTAGCCATTTGTTTTACTGTGGCGAGGATAGCCATTGCTCCAAAAAATATTTAAGGCTTTGATGGTCTATGCGGATTTGGAAACATTGTGCCAATAAGTTTGGTGGCCAGGTATCCACTACATGTAAGATGGCCATCATCTCCTTCTCATAGGTAGATTGTCCTAAATGTTTCCCACTTAGTTGTTGGTTGTTGAAGGCCAAGGGCCAGCCTTCCTGCATTAAGACAACCCCAATACTCGTACCTAAAGCATCACATTCAATCACAAAAGATTTGGTGAAGTCGGGTAGTGCCAATATGAGAGTGGAACACAATGCCTGTTTGAGAGCTATAAATGCCTGTTGTGCTTCATCAGTCAAGAGGAATGAATTTATCTTGAGAAGGTGAGTGAGGGGTCTACAATGTGACCATAATTGCGAACAAATTTGCGATAGTAGCTGGTGAGACCCAAGAATCCTCTCAAAATCTTCAAGGTCTTTGGTTGGGGCCAATCCTGCATTGCCGAGATCTTTTTGGGATCCACCCTGACACCTTCACGCCCCACAATGTGACCCAAACACTCGAATTCTTTCATGCCAAAAGAGAACTTGGAAAATTTGACAAATAATTTATGCTTCCAGAGCAGTTGCAAGAGTAGGTCTACATACTAAAGGTGTTTTTCCCAGGTGAGGCTGTAGATGATAATGTCATCAAAGAAAATAAGGACAATTTTTCTGAGATATGGTTTGAGTAGGTGATTCATGAGGCTCTGAAAAGTGGATGGGGCATTACAGAGACCAAATGGCATGATCAAGAATTCATAATGGTCTTCAAGAGTTCGGAAAGCAGTCTTCGGAATGTCTACTTCTTTCATGTGTATTTGGTGATAGCCCGAGAGAAGATCTAGCTTAGTAAAGAATTGAGCCCCATTTAGTTCGTCTAGCAAATCATCAACAACTGGGATGGGGAATTTAGCTTTGATCGTAAGATTGTTGAGGGCCCTGAAGTCTAGACACATGCACCATTCCCCGTCTTTCTTGAGGACCATGACCACATGTGATGAATAAGGATTGATGCTAGGACGAATGACACCAATGTCTAGGAATTCCTTGTTGATTTTTTCAATTTCATTCTTTTGGCCAAAAGGGTATCTATATGGGCACATATTCGATGGTTGTGCCCCTAGGACCAAAGTGATGCTATGATCATGTTCCCCTCTAAAGGGTGGAAGCTCATGAGGTTTGTCAAAGACCTGCCTGCGGGTGGCTGTTTAAGACTTGTTGCATCTCAGGATGAATATGAAGAGTAATGGGCTCAAAGGCCTGGATGGCATTAAATTGGGTGATAACTCCATGGTGGCCCTTTTTAACAACGTTTCCATCCAATGCGAGCTGATGATAGCAGGAGTAGCTCATTGGAGTTCGTGGAGGGTATGCATGTTGTCCTTCTGCTTAAAGCTCATATATAACTCCTAGAAATCCATTGTGATTGGGCCAAATGTGTGGAGCCATTCAGCACCCAAGACAATGTCACACCCACCCATGTTGATGGCAAACATGTGGGTCTTTAGGTGGTAATCTCCCATTTGAAGTTTGATATATTCATAGCGGCCTTCACATTTCATTGTCCCCCCATCAAAATTCTGGACTTGGAAATTACAGACTGCTCTGACAAAACAATGCATAGCTTATGCGACTCTCTGATGGATAAAGTTATGCATGCTGCCACTATCAATCAATACTACTACAGAGCAATGTTTAATAAAACCTTTGATTTTGAGAGTTTGAGGAGAAGAAATGCCTATCAAAGCATGGAGCAAGATAATTGGTTCTTCTGGAGTATCTAGGAGCTCATTGTTCTACTGATTGTCCTCATCTTCCACCTCTGGTCCCTCAAAGGGTGGGGCTTCCTCGGATGAACTATGATCAGTAGCATCAATTTGAAAGAATTTGGGTTCCTTGCATTTATGCCTTGGGGAGTATTTGTCATCACAGTAGTAACACAATCCTTGCTTTCTTCTTTCAGCCATTTCTGCGGGGGACACCTTTTGAACCTTAACTGTTTGGGTAACGCCTTGAGCCTGGGTGGGGCATCCCTTGGCTATGAAATTTGGACGAGGCGACTGGGCTGCTAAAGCACGTTCCACTTCGATAGCCTTTGTGCAAGCTTCCATCCATGTGGCTGGGTGGTGCATCTAGACATGGGCTTGGATGGCGTCTTTGAGACCACTTATAAAACATTCCAAGTGGAATTCATCTCCCAGACCTGCTATGCGGAAGACCAATTTCTCAAAGGTTGTAATATAGTAATTTATTGTGACTGTTTGTCTGAGCTTAGTAAGACGACCCAAAAAATTAGATTCACAGTCAAAGCGGTCACAAATGGCTTTTGCGAACACCCGCCAAGCAACTGCCATTGGATAGCATTTATAATGCCACTACCACCATCGCCATCTTTCTTGGTCCAGGTAAAGGCCTCCCACACGTAGTTTAGTTTCATCATCTACGATGTGATTCAGAGTGAGATATTGTTCCATTTGTGCTGCCCATATTGACGGATTAGAGCCATCAAATTTGTACATGTCTATCTTGGGAAGTCGAGGGTGGGAATGTTGGTGATTTCCATGAAAGTGAAGATGATCGCCAGATTCTCCTTCATGGTCTTCATTAAAAGCATACGCCTTTGATTGTAACGCCGACTTTCCCTTTGTGATGGTATCTTGTAATGTCTGGATTTGCATCGTTAACTCCGACAACTTTTTTTCAATGGTCTCCATCTTCTCATTGGTCATAGCTTGAGCTCTGGTTTCTACCATACATAGATCCTGGTCACTTGTTGTCACTATGAAAAAATTTGGGACCACCCGAAAATTGAAGTTGACAAGTGAATGGTACCACCGCACTCAGCTCCTCGTCCTAATTCTTATGGGCTAAGTCTCTTATAAGCATCCACGACGGGCCTCAGACTTATCAAAATTGTAGTAGCCAATTTCCAGAAAAGTTAATCCTGCCCAATGTCCTGCGAGAATCACCTCAGGGTATAGGAGCCACAAGCCTCCCTGCCCAAATGGTCAGATCCGCCTGCGAAACCCTCAACTGCTGAATGTGAGTTGGACTGCGGCAGCGACCGAACCCCAGTTGCTAGATCTAAATGGTATTATGGTGTTAGACCCTGAACTAGTGGATCTAATTGTTGCGGCGGTGATAGAACCCCAATTGCTAGATCTGATCTAGCAAAGAAAATGATGGCGATCTTTAGAGAGACGAGGGAACTATGGTCTCAAGGAGTGTCAGGTGTTACATATCACAATATACATAAGGGTCCGACAGTAGTACTCGGCCCAATCTTTCAGGGCACTAACTAAGTAGGATCAACCATACTCTTAGCCATACTACCCAACTACCCTATCGTATGTGCGAGTAATCTCCTCGAGTGTTGTTCTCGGTGTACTGTAGCAACAAGACGACTGATGGTTTATCTACGACGAGGTTTCAGGTGAGCCTAGGGGGCTTCCAATGTACCCAGAAGGTACATGGAAGATAATCTATGCGCGGTTCTGTCTAATGCACTACTACTCAAAGGGGTACCCACAGGGGTTACAAGGGAGTCCAATAAGCATGACCACCTCTTGTATTTCTTGTGTGCATGCCTTCCCAAATCCACAGGTTTATGCATTCAATGACAGATCCCATGGTTTAAAGACGTCATAACACATCTCTAGCCAAAAAACATTCTGCTAAAAATGGAGATACCACCAGCCCTGGAAAGCACTTTGGTACCACTTGTTATGCTCTTGACCTATGAGAAGATGCCAAAATACCGAATATATGAAGAAAGACAACCCAGAACATAGAATAAAATGAGAAATAACGACATGTATTTTATTATTCAAAGATGAAAGCAATGTTCACTTACCTCTTCGAGGGGGAAACCTCCAATAGAGCAGGGGTCGATTACAAAACAAGACATGACGCTCCTCAATGGGGAGTCTTTATCCTTTATATAGGATTCATACATGCAATACCATGGGTCAGTACCATGGTTTTCTTAATACCATGGCCCGTTTGCAACTAACTGTGGTCCCTTTCTTTAAATGCGGGTCAACCACTTAAAATTATTAATATGCGGTTTATTGACTCTTTAACTAACTATAACTATGAATCGAACCTATTACATAAATAAGGGGGTTAGGATTGAACCCTAACATCCTACAAGTTGTTTATATTTTGTTGCATTCTCAAATTATTTTCCTTCAATGGATGTGAGCTTTAAGTTTCGTTCCATTGGAGTAGTCAGAGGATTGCACTCAGCCATGCCAAACCTGTTCAACAAATCTCCAATGCACTTCTTTTGAGAGAGAAATATAGACTTCAGATGTTGAGTTACTTCAACTCCAAGATAGTAGTGAACATAGCGCAAGTCAATGATTTAAAAGTCCTTCATCAATTCCTTCTTTATGGATGCAATGTAGCTTTCATTGTTCCTTGTCATCAAAATACATCTACATATACCACAAGATATACAACTGTTTTGCCAACTTTCTCGACAAACAAAGTTGCATCATCAAGATCATAATGTTTGAAGTTGAGTTTCAGAAGATGCTCAGTTAAATTTTCATACCAAGCTCGCAGTGCTTACTTGAGGTCATACAAGCATTTCACAAGTTTGCATACTTTATGTTTGTCTCCCTTGGCAGTAAATCATTCAGGCTGGGACATAAAAACATTCTCTTTCAGATCTCCATTCAATAAAGTAGTTTTTACATCCATTTGATGGACTTTCCAATTGTTTTAAGCTGCTAAGGCAAAGAGTGTCCGGATGGTATCCCATTTTGATGTGGGGGAAAAGTCTCCTCATAATCGACCCCTGTGAAAAAACTTTTGCCACAAGCCTGACTTTGTGCTTTTCAAGTGATCCATCAGCTTTATACTTGTTCTTGTAAACCCACTTGCTCCCAATTGGTTTGGTTCCCAATGGAGGATCAACCAGCGTCCAAGTGCCATTCTTTATTAAGGCATCATACTCCTTTTGTATTGCTTATTTCCATTCATCGTGAGAAGTGGCTTCTTTCGAGGAAGTTGGTTCAAAATATGTAGAAAAATTCAATTCACAATCATAAGAAACATCCATATCAGCAGGTGAATCAGAATCATCTACATCACCTCCATTTTGTCAGTTGAATTCTGTGTTCCTGTCTTTCCAACCTCATCAGGATGAACACTTTCAAGTGTCTTTGTCAGCCACTTTGGGGGACCTTTTTGAGATGGTCTAGGCTACTCAGTTGATTGAGTTGGGACTTAATCAAGATTGAGTCTCCCAATTCTTTCAATCACATCACTCAAAGTATCATCAATGGTTGGAGTTTCATGTGGAGGAGTGAGTGCTTTTGAAGAAGATTCCACAGATTGATCCAGTATAGGAATCCCCCCTTCAAGATGTGGAATTTGATTATCAAATTCTTGAAATGGTTTTGCATGTCTGAATCTATCCAAGTGATCAAGTTGTCGCTCAACAACATTGTCAGCGTTGGAAGATTCAAGAAAGATTACATCTCTAGATACAACAAACTTTTTATTAACTTCATCATAGAGAAGGTATGCTTTGGAGGTATTTGAATACACCAAGAAGAAACACTTATGACTCCTTGCACCAAGTCTGTTTCTATGTACCTTTGGTATCAAGGCATAATAGGAGGAACCAAAGACCCTGAGATGCTTACCGAAGGAACGTGGCCATACCACATTTCATAAGGAGTCTTATTTCTAATAGCATTAAATGGACATCTATTCTTTACATATACAACACATAGAACTGCATCAGCGCAAAACATCAATTTTACATTCTTGAAAAACATCATGGAACGTACCATATTTAAGATTGTCCTATTCATTCTTTCAACTACTCCATTCTGTTGAGGATTATAAGGCACAGTTCTTTGATGTTTGATCCCATTTGAAGTGTATTCTTTTCCATTATCAGTGTGAATAGAGCCAATATGAGATTGTGCATCATTTTCAATCCATGTATGAAAGTTCTTAAATGTTTGAAAAGCTTCAGATTTGTTCTTCAATAAATAAACCCAACACATTCTGGTGTAGTCATCAATAAATATCATCATATATTTATTTCCATTTGCAGAAGGAACATGCATTAGACCACATAAATCTGAATGAATGAGTTCAAGTTTTCTATGTGCTTTGGAATGTGAATCATGAAAAGACGATTTGCTATGTTTTCCTAGAATGCAAGCATCACATTGCTTAAGTTTCGTAGGAATTGTAGGCAAACTAGTAACACCATTTTTCTTCAACAAGCGAAGGTTGTCATAGTTTAAGTGTCCAAATCTAGCATGCCATAATAGACTTGATGGAAATGTACCTTCATCATAATGAGAACTGCATGAGAAATTTTGTGCACAAGCAAAGGTACCTTGCAGCTTAAGAAGTCTTTCTTCTTCTATCCCTTTCATGACAAGTGAGTGATCTGATGCTTTTCTCACCTCAACCTTGCCATCAAACATATGAATGGAGTCTCCTTGTTGGCAGATGTGGACCAAGGACAACAAGTTTCTCCTCAGCTATGGGAGATATAAAACATCATGCAGAAGAAAGTCTGGAAGACCAAGCAATTTGAGCCTAATTGTGCCAAGCCCTAATGGCTTGAGTTTTGATTTGTCACTCCATCAACACTGTCAGTAAATTCTTCAAAAAAATCTTTTCCAAAAGTCATGTGGCAAGTTGCTCCTGAATCAAGCAACTAATCATTTTTCCAAGAAGCAAGTGAAGCATTAAACAAGTCTTCATTTACTCCAATATTACAATGTGCCACAACATAGTGAGCAGATTCAGGTGCTTTACTTTTCTCTTTGTCATTGGTTTTAACTTTGGGTTGATTTCTTTCCTGCTCAATTATGTCTCGAGGCAACTTGCATGTGGATGCATCATGTGATCCATCTCTGTTGCAACATATGCAATGAAGATCAGATTTTTCTCCTTGAGAGTGTATGCACCCCTTGCCTCTGAAATTTCTTCTTCCTCTTCCTCTTCAAACACCTCTTCCTCTGAAAGAATCTTGAGCTTGATTCTTCTCTCTATGTGCAGGACACACAGCTTCTTCAAAGGACTGAGGAGTTGTCTTCTTCCCAAAATCTCTCTCTCAACAAATTTATTTACAAGGGAGTCAAAGGTAATTTCTTTGAGGTTTCCATTTGCTTGCAATGACTCAAGATAATTTGAATAAGTGGGATAAAGTGCATTGAAAAAAGCTATTAGAGGAATGTCTATTTCAACATTAGTGATTTTGATATCATGCATAATAGATTTTATTTTTGATGCAAGAGCAAGAGGATCATCATTTTGTAATTCAAGGCTGAACAATTAAATCATCAATTAGACAACTTCAAGTGCAGAGTGTGAGTCATAGAGTTCCTTCAATTTTTGTAAGGCTTCAAAAACATTTGAAAATGGTGAACTTTGGCGACTCACCTCTTCATTTACTGATGTTGTAATCAAGGCATAGGCCTTGCTATTCTTGTTTTCCCAAATGGCGAATTCCTTGTTTGAGGTAAGCTTTGTCGATACATTGTCTCCTTCTCCTACACAAACTCCTTTCCACAACTCATTGAAAATGAGAGTATGTTTGATCTTATGATACCACTTAGGATAGTTCTCCTTCATGTTGAGAACCACTCCCACAATAGATATCAATGAGTGCATTTTAAAATTTGTGTACTATAAAAAAATACTTACGCTGCCAATGTATAAAATTTGCACTCCTAGTGGTAAAAATAAGGCAGTTCTATTGTAAAATTGTAAAAAACAAATCACTCTGATATGTAGGACAAAGGTAATATTTTAGGGAGCTATTACTTCTGGGAGGTGGTATGAGGGGAGGGTATTATATGGGAAAGGGTTGAATGGAGAGGGAGGGGTCAACATATGGTGGGAATGGAGTTGTATTAACCGAGTCGAGCGATATTATGAGGGAGCAACGTTCAACTATATATGGAGCAATGTATGGGAGGAGTCAGCATATGGGAGGAGTATGAGGTGTCGAGTGATATTATGGAGTGGCTTTCAACTGTATATGGAGAAGCATATGGGAGGGTATGAGGTGTTGCATGTGCCTTGCCAAGAGAATTTAGCTACATATGATCTGGAAAACAAGGGAATTGATCAATAACCCGTGGATACAAGTTTTTAAAACACGTTAACGCGAGTTTGCATTTATTTTTGATGTCCATATATATCCCATCCTACACATAATATAAAGCACCATAATTATATATACCAGCACCAACAGAACACATACCAAACATACGCAGGCATATTAGCATATGCAGGAAGCTAACACACAGTCAATGGAACTCACTGCATACCATACACAACAAACCACAACCTTCGCACATGAACTCACAACATTACTCGCATACCATTAACACAACATCACAGGACTTCACCGGAATTTCATACATGGTCATACCATTTCAACGCATATAATTCTACCCAATTTAACACGGAGGTAACTATAGGTTCAATGCAACTATATGCAGAGGTTTGAACGAACTATTACACACCATTCAACGCAAAGATACCACAAGCAGGAACGCCCAGTGCTCAAATAAACTCCAAAGGATTTGAATTGACATAATATGGCAGAGAACAGAGGGATAAAATAATGGCAAATATGACAGACTACAAAAATGGCAGAAGTGAGTTACAAGGGCAGAAAGGGATGCCACAAATGGGGCTGGCTCTAATACCATGTCAGGCCAAGAGGTAACTCCTCAAATTAATTGCATTTGTTCATTAAGATTACTCATGGTTATACACATGAGGAAGTGACTCTTGGGCTTCACCTCCCGATGGCTCTTTATTTTCCATTATTTACCATTATCATTATTTGCAAGTGTTCACCCAATCCCAATGATTAGGTGTCAACAATATCAATAAATTTCATTCTCAAGTTACTAGATTTTTCATAGGCTTCATTCTAACCCTTGGGTGTCATAAAACATGCCAAGTTCGAAATCAATTAATTTTCATTTTTAAATGACCATTTCATGTTTAATATCATTCATGCACCAAGTTCTCTACCAATCTCCTTTATGCTAAACATTTTTGTAAGAAGATAATTGTAGGAATCTTCACTCATCAATGTGAATAAACATCACCTTTAAGGTAACTCAGATAACCCAATAACCCCATGGTGTTGGTTTCTTGGTAATCTTACATGGTTGCTACCTCGATAACGAAATCTTGTATTATCTCAATGCTTTGGTTGTGTTTGTTGAAAGTGTAATCCACCCAAGTAATAATCCAAGTTTAAATTTTGCTTTCTATAGGTCCTAAATTGATTATTTCACCTTCATTTTTTATGTCAACCAACTTCTTTAATTACAATTTTAACTTTGCACATTTCTTGCATTATAGGATGGTCCCATCTCCTTAATCACCACCTTGTCTTGATGCCAAGCTAAAATTCTCCAACAAGTAATTTATCTCAATTCTACAATCACTTAAATTTTATAGCTATCTTTGGTCTTTCACACACTATTTATATAACTAGGGACGTAGCCTCTCATAGTAAAACATCAAATTTTTTACTAATTGTAATTTAAAATTCATAAAATAAGTTCATAGTTTATAAATAACTTATGAAGTCATTTTTTTCCATTAAAAAAAGTTATACTATAGCATTCTTCTTATATCAAATAATTTTTCAAAAATTTGTTTTCCATTAAAAAAAACATATTATGACATTATTATGTACTATGACATTCTTCCTATATCAAATAATTTTTCAAATCTTTGTTTTCCATTTAAAGAAACATATTATAGCATTTTAACTATATACCACATAATTTTGAACAATTAAATAAAAGCAAACCTTTTTATATATATTTGTAATTTTAACTCAAAGAAAATGGAGCAAAAGAAAAAGGTTTTACAAAACCAAGTGACATAAGGAAACTCCCCAAAGAAAGAGAAATCCTCTTGAAAGTCATGAAGTCCACACAATAAAGCTTATAGGAAGTTCTACCAAAATAGAATCCTTGTCATACCTATCCTTATCTTAAGGAACCTAAATTCTTTAGGTTACATAATTGACTCTTTTATTTAAAATAGGAGCAGAGATAGGAGAAATGTTAAAATCTTATTTAAAAAAACCACCTCACATAAAATAGCCCCGGAGAATAGTTCAATTTATCATTGTTATGATAATGAAGTGTTATATACCATGAGATCTGAAGTTCAAATCCCCTAAATTTACTCGTATTTATAAAAAAGAGTATATGTCAAACACCTAGAGTTTATAGTGGTAGTGGTTGGAATCAAACCTGTCTCATGAGAGTAAAAAACCGGCTTAATTACTGGTTTCTATAGTCAGTCAAACAAACAACACAAAATATTTAAAATTATAATCTCATTCTTTAAGAAAAGCTTATTCTTATTCAACCAATGTGGCAAGTGATTTATTTTTATAAAAATGGAAACTAAATGATATTTTTTTAAGTTAATTTAGTTATTTTTATTATTGAAAAAAAGAAGACACCTTATTCTTCATTCATTTATTCTTTTTATTCTACTCATATATTCTCATAAGCAAAGATGCAGGCAGAGGTTTGGAATACGGAGGCTTTCCTCTATTCCATGGTGAGAGTGTTCTCTATTTTCATTATTTGTTATCTTCCTCATGGTTCTTTTGCTGTCTTCCTCGATAGTTATTTCTCGTCATTGTTGTGTTTGTTGGAGGAAGAAAGCACGGCCAAGCTTTGTTAAAGCTAATGATGGAAGACTTCTTTTCAGAAACTGAGTTTAAACACAAGAAATTTTGCAAATGGACACCGTTCTTGTTCTCTTCAATTGTTTTTCTTTTTTACTCCTTATGTGCTGGGCGTAGCTTGCTAGGGTGCAGCCCCTATTTAATTACTAGGTGGGGCCAATTCCACATTTTCCAGGTGTGACCAAATCCAGACCAGTCTAGCTGGTTGCGATAACATTGCTCTATACACCATTGTTGCACTATAATTCCTGAAAATGGTATTGGTTGATCACACCAAGAATACAGTCATGCAAGAGTCATAGGAATATAGGTCAGATATGTCATCCTTGAAAACTCCAAAATCTTGCCTTCAAATGTTTGATCCTACAATTAGAAGCATTAGAATAAGAACAGCCCTCAACTAGCAATGTACAACAAGTGTAGAGAAACATATATGATATTCCCATAGATACTAGCTGTGGACACTTTAGCTCTAGTAACACCTGCGTTTGATGATCCAAATGAATTTCACCCACTAGGTTAATTACTGCCTCTCCCAAGAGGTGCAAGGGACCATTTTGTCCTCTTATATTTATAGTTTTTAAATACCTGAAACTTAAAAGCTTGCTTGTCAATGCTGAAAAGTACTCGACTGAAACAAAGCAGTTTCCCAAGGGCATTTTTTAGTGCTAGACAGTAGATTGTATATTTCTCCTCTGTTTTATCCTCCACTAACCTGCTATTTATCATAAAGAAGGGCACAAACTTATTAAGAATATAGTAAGACATCGAAGGCTACTGAAACCAATGCTATCATTGCATTTGAGTGGACCAGATACTTTATCCGCTAATGTCAACAGGTCATATAGCTTACAATATAACTTCAAGGCATTCCTTGAATTGAAGTAATAGCTCGTCAACATGAAAATAAAAAATAAAAAAATCCCGCAGCATAAGCCAGCAATTTATGCTGACTTCTATGCCAAAGAACAGAATATTGTTGTTGGTCAACAAAGTCGCAACTACTGCAGCTGACAATTTCAAGAAACCTGCAATTTATTTACCAGAGCCCATCTTATCTCGGAGATAGTAAAGTTTTGCTCTGCGCACCTTTTTCTGGTACAACACTTTAATTTCCTTGATATTTGGTGAATAGCTGTAACATTTACAAAAACAATACACTTTTATCATGTATTATCAAAACTTTGAGTGCAATATTAGGAAAAGAAAGATAAATGTGCGAGAAAAACAATAAATATATATCATAAGCTAAACAATTTAGCACAAAACTTAACACTCCAGATCAAATCTTCAACATATATTTCTGTTACATATTGAAGAAATGCCAGTTTTTCTTAATAGAACAAGCTCTTCATAATGTAAAGTTTAGAAAATAATGCTGTCACTAGGAGAAAACATCTTTGAAGTCCAATAACTGCAGGAACTGCTTTCTAGATCTAATAAACACCAGATAGAAGACGAAATACAATAGCTGACAATCTTTACCAGTACATTAGTAGTTTATAACTTTATATGTGCTACTTGGATTTTGCAATAGAAGATTTATATGTGCCCATACTGTGTCTCATAAATAAACTAAAATACAAAACTATGCAGTTTGCTAAACCCTTATCAAGGCCCTGAATAGAATTCATGCTTAAAAATTCGCAGGGACATGCAATAAACACTCAACATGATTTCTAATCATTATGACAGTTCATGAGCTACGGAGTTAAACAAGTCTATCTCTGCCACTCAACTGCCCCATCATTATCAGGACTGAGGACCCACTTCATCCAAGCACCAACTATAGATGAAAGGCACACAATCCCTCTGTAACTTGAATTAAAGGCTTGCCTTCATTTAATTAAAAGGTGTTTCTTCCTTTGCTTTCATTTACCATTCCAAGATGAAATAATTCACGAAGAGCAAATAAGATAGAGATGTTTTATATTGAATTCCAGTCTTTCCACAGACACATGAAAAAGTTGCAGCAGAAGAGCATATTGCGAAATGCAAGTTGTAATGAACAAATTTCATTTCATTCCAGAAGATCTTGCAGTGCCTAGTCAAATTTTTGGACTTCAGACCCATGTTGGATCTATGAGACTTGATATGTTTCTTTAGTATTCTACAACCCCCTTTGACCAAGGCTTATTGCCTTTCCTGACAGATATTTTTGCCAACTTCTTTCATACCTTTGGAAACAAATGTGAAAACGGGCATCTTATTAAGTGTTGCTTTTCATGAAACTCTGAAACACAAGGTTGTATCCTAGCTTTATTGTGCCGCCTATGAAGGCATGCCTAAGCCTCACTGTTCATCCAGGGGAGAAGTGATTGTGAGCCATGCAGTATCAGTAGAGAAATCTTCCGCTGAATATGATTCACACCAGTATTACATATATCAGCGATATATCACCAGTATCATGATATATCACCAGTTGTTCACCAAGTCAATAATGTCGCCATTATATTGTCATGATATTTTCCCTGTTATCGATGGAATATATTGGTCTGCCCATGTCAGTTTAACCTTATAACCATTTTTTTTTTAATCTGCTAACCCTCATTTTTGCAAAAACGAGTTGTGGAAGTGAGGTTTGAACAGACTGTGACCATTTTCCATCAAGCAAACAAGGGGAAATTACGGTGTTTTCATTGCCAATAACCAATCTATTATGAAGTGGTGAATTACTCTGATCTAGCAGATGCATTTTCCCCAGTGTATAAAATCTTATATTTGCATTTTCTTTGTTTTCAAGATTTAGTATAGGGTTTGCAATATACATTAGGTATACCTCTTGTTGCTGTTTTTTAATGGAATAATTTCAAGATGGACAGCATGACCTTTGGCTGATTGGATCGAAAGGACAACTTCCAAGTTCCAGGAAAAGAAAAATGGTATTACAAGCAGAAGGTAGAGGAAAAATTTCCTCACTTCATTCAGTAAAGTTTTTGGGGACCAAAAGCCTCCCTTAATGGGGAGGTATGATTCGGATTGGACCATTGTATTATTTGTCATATATTTCAATGTTTCCAGAGTGGAAAAAAAATTGGAGGAATCAATGTGTAGGGTCAGTTTAACAGCAGGTTCCAGTTTGGAGAATTGGGGTCTAAAACCCTTCAGAGCCATTTTGAGACATTAAGCAATGTTTTTTGGGGTCAAAAACTCTTGCTCGCTGACATTGTTCTACACTTCCAACCAGTGTTGCGGGGGAGCACCCCCCCCAATCCCACTCCCAATCCGCGCTCCGGGCTGGAGAGACTCGGGAGCATGCTCCCTAAAATTTTTTCACTCCGTGCCTTTTCAGGGGTGCTTTGGTTTTTTTGCAATTTTTTTTTTTTGTAGTAATGTTCGAAATGCATTTTTTTTGAAAGAAACAAATAATTTTTGAGTGGGGAGGTTTCATGATCAAGTCTATGGCCCTAATATTGATATGCTATTCATGGTAATGTTTTTTACTTAAATTTTTAACATTACCATGAAATGACTCAAGATGTTTGAAAGTGGTTCCAACCTCATTGGATTTCATATGGAGAAAGTAGAATTTTATATTTCATTCAAAATCTAGCAGACTTATCAGTTTTTCAGGATTTTAGGATTGGGGGATTGCAATGTTTCCATTGAATTTTGTCATGTATTAGGGTATGGAACTCGTATTTAATCTAGAGCACCAATCCCTCTATGTACCTTGATGTTAGTGACATTGGTTGTCGAACTCCTCTATCATGACCCTCCTAAAAATGTACGCATCACTCAAACAAAATCTTGACTGTTGAAATTTGGTATCGGAGGACAGGTGGTTCCCTTAGGCTTTGATCTTTGGCCTAGGGAAAAGTGTCCAAAAGAATTTAATTTTTCTCCTAAAGTGACTTTATAATTTCCATAAAGTTAAATCTAATTTAAAAGTGACTTTAAGTGATAAAGTTACTAAAGTCTAATTTTAAAGTGACTTTTATAAAGTCAATGAAAAATTAGAAAGAAAAAGTGACTTTGGAAATAAATGACTAAGTGGGTCTTTATTAAAGTGGGGTGAATTAAAAAATAGAAAGTGAGATTTAAATGTGCATTTAATCTCAGCCATAGATTTAAATCTATTTCAACCATTGGATTTAGGGATCACCCAAAAGTCACTTAGGGTTGGATTAAGGGAGGAAAAGGAGGAAAAGATCATTCATTCTTTCATGAGCAAATTGAGAGAGAGAGAGCAAGAGAGCAAGGGAGATTTCTGGACAAGGAGGAGAAGGGGGTAGCAGCTTGGCACACATACCAAGGCAACATTTAAGCAAATCCTTACAGCTAAATGAGCAAGCAGTAAAAGGCAGATTTTTGCTGAGCAAACAATAAAAGGCAGATTTGTTTTTGCACAGAAATCGAGGCAGCTGATTTTCTGCACAAAAATCGAGGTCCGTATAGTCTGTTCGTACTGTCCGTACAGCTCGTACAACCGTCCATACAGCCATCCGTACCGTCCGTACAGTAGCCATACAACATTGTGTTGCTGTTTGGAAATTTTCAGTGGGCTGTGACGCTCAGAAATCGAGATAAGTTGTAAATTTGCTTGCTGATTTTGCTGATTTTTGCTGAAATTTCTCACTGTAAAAAGGCATTTTCCAGAAATAGAGAAGAGCTCTCAAACTGGTTTTCCCCAAGAGTTGTAGGGGGTTTTTCCAGGGTCACATTGACCAAAAATCTCTGTGTTTAAATGTGTTTTAATGACTGTTTGTTACTGTTGATTTTTATTTCTGCAATTTCCAGCATTCTGTAAAATTTCCAGAATTTGTGTTTTCAGAAAAAAATTAATTTTTCAGTTGTTAAACGTATGGTTATGGGAAAGGGCATTTAACTGTATGGGAGAAATAAGGAGAAACTGAAAACAGGGGTGGGAAAACAGAAATTTCTACATGGTATCAGAGCTTGAGTGCTGAAGTACAGTTTAGGACAGCAAAGGGAAAAATTACAGCTGCTGATTTTTCACTCAGAAAATTCCAGCAAGCTGATTTTTCACAAACAACAATTTTATCTTTACTACAGCAGTGTTATTTTTTCAGTTTTAGGACAGCAGGATGTCATTGGGATTGAGGGTGGAGGATAGGTTGGATGGGCATACAAATTACAGCGTTTGGAAGGAGAGAATGCAGAGTATCTTTGAGGAGGCAAAAGTCTGGGATATAATGGTGCATAGCACACAGAACCCTGTTGTTGTGCCTACTGATGCTACTCAGTTGGTTGCTTATAATAAAAAGAACAAGGGTAAGAGATTGATTCTAGACGGAATCAAAGACCATTGCATTCCTCATGTGAGAGGAAGGAGCAATGCCCATGAGATGTGGACAGCATTGTCCAATCTCTACCAGAGTACCAATGAGAACCGGAAAATGGTCCTGAAGGAGAAGCTGGTCATGATAGTGCAGCTGGATATCTCACAAAGATTACTAATGTGAGAGATGAGTTGGCAACAATTGGAGAGGCCATTCAACCCACTGAGTTGGTGCGGATTGCAGTGAATGGCCTTCCCCGTTCATGGATGAACTTTGCTGATGGGGTTTGTGCACGTGAGA
>APFE031205252.1:323256-368286 GCA_000404065.3 Pinus taeda
TGCCTTGTTCTTTCCCTTGCTGCCTCTTTCAAATGGGAAGTCCATCAGATGGATGTTAAATCTGCCTTCTTGCATGGGGACTTGCATGAAGAAATCTATATGGAACAACCTTTTGGCTTTATCCAAACAGACTGCAGTCTTGTATGTCGGCTTAAGAAATCCCTTTATGGTCTCAAGCGAGCTCCTTGGGCTTGGTATGCCAAAATGGATAGCTTTCTTTTAGACTCTGGCTTTTCTAGGTGTTATTCTGACAACACTATCTACACCAAGAAAGTGGGCAAGTCTCTTATCATTCTTGTGCTTTATGTTGATGATCTTATCCTCACTGGTAGTGATCCCAACCTTATCAACCATGTGAATTTCAGCCTTAAAAGGAAGTTTGAAATGACAGACTTAGGACACTTACATTATTTTCTCGGTCTTCAAGTCTTGCAATCCAAGGAAGGTATCTCCCTTTCCCATTCCAAGTATGCCTGTGATCTTCTACGCCATTTTCACATGGAAGACTGTAAGCCAACTCCTTCTCCCTTTCAGTCTGGAGTCAAACTTTCAGTCACTTGTACTTCCCCTGAAGTTGATGCTACCTATACGTCAACTTGTAGGAAACTGATCTACCATACTCGCTGAACCTTCTTTGTGTTGCTTGTGCTGTTTATGGCCAAAGCCACTGAAAAAGGTCCATTGGAGCAAGCTAAAAAGAATACTTCGTATTCGAGGTACAGTTCAGTTTTGGGAATTCATTCAGTGTCGAAGCATTCTCTATTGGTTGGTTTCAACTGATTCCGAATTGGCCCTGATGATTTGAGATTGGAAGTCTACTGTCGGTTATGTGTTCACTCTTGGTTCAGGACCTATTACATGGGCTTGCAACAAACAAGGTGCCATTTCTCTTTCTTCAATAGAAGCAGAATATTGCGGTGTCGTAGAAGCTAGTAAGGAAGCCTTGTGGCTTCGTCAGATCCTATCAGAGTTTGGCTTTCAGCAGCAACATCCGACTACACTTTGGTGTGACAATCAAAGTGCCATTCAACTATGCAAAGATACAGTCCAACATCAGTGTAGAAAACACATTGAACTACACATGCACTTCATCAGAAAGCTCATTCATGACCATGTTCTTGAAGTGCAATATTGTTCAACAGATGATCAAGTTGCAGACATCTTTACAAAGGCTCTCACAGAGGCGAAGTTTACTAAACTTCGATTTATGGTTGGAGTTCAGGAAGTTGTCACTAAGGGGGGATAGGCTCTAGTGCCTCCTTCCTTCTCCTATTGTGTCATATTTGTAAATCCTTCAATCCTATCCCAAGTTGTTCTTAAGGGGGGATGTTAGGATATTCCGACACATAGGAATAGTTAAGTATAACTTGGTCTAGTATAGAGTTAGGTAAAGTGTGTTTCTTTACTATGTACTTTTGTAACTTACAATCCGACGGTCACGGTATGTAGTGATCCGACGGTTCATTCTCTCCTCGTTATTACCAACACTTGATCCGTGGCTTAACACCCGATTGATCAATGATCTCTATTTAAAGAGCATGGAGGGTCATTTGTAGGTTAACTATTCATGAGAGAAGCTTATGTAAATTTTCATTCTTTTATTAATAAGTTGCCTGAAGTGCCCGCGTTGGCTCAGGCCATGGACTGTTTCCCTCTTTGAGGGTTTTAAGTTTTAACCACGTCAAAAATACTGGTGTATTGATCTGTGATCTGTTTGTGAGCGGTGTCCTTTGGTGTTCTGTCTGAGGAACTTACCCTGTAAATTCCTACAGAAGAAAGCTCTTTATGGATTGAAGAAGCACTCCAAACTTGGTATGAGAGGATCGATAGCTATCTGATGAAGTTGGGATTCACTAGAAGTGAAGTCGTTCCGAACCTTTACTTTAAGTTTGAAAAATGATAAACCTCTCATTCTCGTACTTTATGTGGATGACTTCTTCCTAACAGGTGCAGACGCTCTCATTCACAAATGTAAGAGGGAGTTAGCTTTTGAATTTGAGATGAAGGACCTAGGACTGATGCACTATTTCCTAGGGTTGGAGGTCTGGCAAAAGTCAGGTGAAATTTTCCTCTCTCAAGGAAAATATGTTGTGAAGATATTGGAAAGATTTGGGATGGTGGACTACAAGCCTATGACTACTCCAATGGAACTTAACTTTAAGAAGTTATGTGGTAATGTTGCTAGACCTGAATTGGGAAATGCTTTTGAGTATCGTCAACTCATAGGAGCACTGATGTTCTTGGTGAACTCCCGCCTGGACATATGTTTTGTAGTTAACACATTGAGCCAATACACGGTTGAGCCTCATCAACAATGGATTGCCGCCAAGAATATTCTGAGATATCTTTCGACACAATCACTCCGGGGGGCTTGGGGTACTTCTTGGAGCGATGAACAACCTAGGGTGAGTGGTTCAACCTTCCCCTAGTGGTTTGTAGTGTACAAGGTGAGTGGTTCATCCTTCCCCTATGATACCCCCTGGCGACATGTGAGCAGGACGAGTGGTTTATCCTTCTCCTGTCGAGACATCCTACCGATGTAGTCTGGGACTCATGGGAAGTACCTCTCATCTGGCTAATGAGTAGGGAAATGAGGATAGGGACCATAGTATTACCGATGGACACATCGTGTACTATCGTACTCCCTATGCTAGGATGTCTGATATTGATCTGGGATCAATAGGGACTGACTTCGAGTCAGTAAGAGTGGTATGAGACACTCTCTTTTGATTGGGACTAACTTCGAATCAATAGAGAATGGTATGATACATTCTCAATCACTTCTTCTTCTTCATAGTTGAGCAGAGTAGAGTAGTGCATGGATGGCAGAGATAGTGCAGATTGGCAGATGGATTAGCAGGTAGAGTTCTCCCTAGTTGAGAGGGAGTGTTAAAATTGTCAACTAGGACCAAACTCCACATGGGTCATCTTATTTATGACAGGCTATAGCTGATATTTTTCTTGGATTCCTCTCGTCGAGAGGTGTAGGATTGATCTAAAGATCATTCCATTATGACATGTACAAATGAAGTTATGAATTTATTTTTGACTATGGACAAATTGTCAAGGTCGGCTAGCAAACTCATGTAGGCTCAAAGGCCCAACAGTCACGTCTATTCATCCTCAACGTTTTCCTATAAATACATGATGTTGCCTCCTCATTTGGACACACTTCATCTTCACACATCTCTCTCCTCATCTGATTGGGTATGGATTTTTGGGCAGCTTCTCTCTCCACGTGCGAAGGAAAGGACAGTCATTTTTTGTTTCAGCGTTGACCAGGTTTGACCAAATTTCCAGAAGGTTGTTTTGGGCTGCATTGACCTGTTTTAGTGCAATTTTGGGTGGAGGAATTTTGTCCTAGCAGGCCGTAGATCTAGGCACAAGAACCAAGGCCATCTGACCTTTATTTTGATCAATGTTGACTGTACTAGGGTTGGCCACAGGGTTGACCCTTGTTGACTAGTTTTGAGTGGACTTTTTCGCACTGTTTTGGGCTGATTAGACTTGTTGTTGGAGGCCGAAGTTGACTAGGTTTGATTGACTTAATTGAGGAAGAAATCTTCCATGTTGACCAGTGTTGATTTTTCTGGTTAGGGCTCTTTTGATGTTGTTATAAATTATCAAAATCTGTAAATTGTACTATCTCTCTCTGCTGAACTATTGAAGACTAAAAGAAGATTTGATCAAGGGTTTCCCCACATTGGGGTTTGTCCCTGATTGGTGCCACATCTTGTGTCTTCTTGTCTTGGCTTGTCTTCTACTGTTTATGTTTATGTTCTATCTACATTTTACTATCATGTTGATGTGATTGCTAATCTAGATATTGATATTGGGCTAATAGAGAAATTGAAGTAAAATTGCTCTAAAGCATAGAACATACCATTGTTGCCTAAAATTAACATAAGGACCACAACAAAAAATTACTAACACAAAATAGGAAGCTTAAGAAGGACAAGAAATCATTAAAAGACCAGCATTAGAGGATATTTCAGCATAAAAGTGCCCATTTAATTTTCACATAATTTCCATGACATAATATGTAAACCAATCAAAATCCTTTAAATTTAAAAAGAGGTACATGTCCTAAATAATTTTAAATTGTTTAATTTGGGTATCTATGAAATATTTATTATTAATTTGGGTATTTGTGAAATATTTTATTAATGTTATTTACCTACTTACCCATATAACTTAGAATATTGAAAATTTATTAATGCAATGTAAAACTTAATATTAGTGAAAAATATAAATTAAAAATGTAGGCCCATTTGACATTAATAACCGTGCCCCAAAAAAACGCTAAAAAAAGTCAAATATAAAATATACATAGACAGTTAAATATAAAATATTTAACTATAAAATATAAAATAGCTAAATAGTTGAAATAAATATAGTGAAATAAAATATAGTTATAGTTAAATATTAAAAAATGTAGTCCATAAATGACAAATAACCAACGAAAAATATAGTATATATAATTAAATATATTTAAATATTAAATAGTTAAAAAAACATATTCCAAAAATGACAAATTATTGGATTCGACCAAAAATTTAGAATATGTAATTAAATATAATTAAATATATAGTTAAATAGTTAAATATAAAATAATTAAATAGTTAAAAATCATATTCCAAAAATGAAAAATGACCAAATTTCAGCCAAAAATATATCCCAGGCGAAATTGTGGCTTAAGCAGACAATGTCGTTAAAAACACAATAAAAAAGAATAGCTAAATATAAAAATATATAGACAGTTAGATTTAAATATAAAATATATATAGACAGTTAGTTTAATAAAAGTGCCATATATTGAGGGATTTCGATACAAGTGAAAAATTAGAAATAATATATTAAAAAATTGTATTAAATCTTGTGCTAATAAATATTGTGAAACATAGATAAAAGTAAAGTAATATTAAAAAATTGTCTACACTGCCTTTTTTTATTAATTTCTTGATTTTTCCTTAGGAGGTTACTTTTAGGCTGAAATTTCCTCTAATGTTAGCACTGTTGGAAAATCAGAAGGGCAGAAAGATTTTCTTATTCTTGATTATTACTTGTGATGTTCTTGAATTCTTATTAGATTCCTTTATATCTTCTTGTTTTTAGTTCATCAAGCAACTACCATAGCAATAGCACATAAAACAATGGACACCAAATGTAGACTCATAGCCAGGGCAAAACCCCTCTCTAGTGGAAAACCCAGTCAGTGATTCTTCCTTCAATAGTTTTCCACAGATATTCCAAGACTTTTGACCTTGACACAAACTTTCCTCCTCACCAAGTCAACCTCCTTGCTTACTTGTAGATGATCCTTCTTGACCTAGCAGTAGCGACAACACTTTCTTCGACCCAGCAACTTCGATCTTGCCTTAGAGACTTCGATCTTCACTGAAAGACTTCGATCTTCACTCAGAAACTTCGATCTTGGCCCAATACAACTCCTTGAAGTGACAGCATCACATGGCAACTAGCTACGGCATCAACACGACAACTGGCTACAACATCATACGGCAACTGAATACGACATCAACAAGAGAACTTTGATCTTCCAAACTAGGTCACGAGAGAGAGAGATAGATGCACCAAATGTTCGATTTTCCCTTTCTCCTTCTCCTAGACCAAACTCGCACATTCTTCTCTTCCTATTTTGCACTTCTTTCGGCTTCAAGAGAGATTGAACTTGCTTGTGAGAGAGAGTGCTTCAAATGGAACTTGAATGGCTTCATTTATAGCCCTTTGGAATGGCTTCATTTATAGCCCTTTGGTGAGGTCGAATAGCCTCCTTTGAGGTTGACTTGATCATCTTAAGGCCGACTTGGCGTGGAGACAACAAAATTCATATTTGACTCAATACTTGGACTTTTTTACATGATTCAAACACTCGAGAAGGATCTCTTTAAAAGCACAATGACTCTATTGACTCAGAATAAATCCTAGAAGTCCTCAATGGGGACTTTGACCTAAAACATGATGACCCAAGCATGAAACCCATGCTTTAATAAGTCATAATAATATTATTATTATTATTATTATTAATTCTTTTCTTTATTCTTTTGACAAGTACATTACAAAATGACTCAAATATATTTAATGAAGACCGAACCTAGTTACATTTTCCAACAAGAACATTGTATTCAAGAGGCAGTATCGAAGTCGCCAGTCGTAAGAACTCCACTTAAAGATAAAGGAACAAATATTGAACCAGTGAATACCATAACTCAAGAAGGTGATAAATTAGTTGAAGGAAAAACACACTCACATGTTCCAATTCAACAGATGAACATTCCAAATGATGATTTCGTAACCAACTCAACAATAGTAGTACCCGAAGTAAATCTGGAAATTGCTACACACTTGATAAGGGAAAATCCAACTAAAAAAACTCCTTATCGACATCCGAATCACAAGAGTAGACAAATAAGTCAGCCTACATATTTGAACCATTCAAAACAGAAACAACAAATTTATGGTCCAAAGAATACTAAAGTTTGCAGAACTCAGTCCTATGATAACAATTCATTACAAATTTCTACTGAACAGAGGATTTTGTAGAAGATTAATCAAGGATTGTCAGATCCTTTCTTAGTTCGACAATTTTGTTTATCACTCAGGGGATCATATCAAATTGTATCCAAGAAGATGACAGTTCCGAGATAAGAAGACGTTCGAAAATAAAAATTTAAACAAAAAAAATCAAGCCTTTTCATCAACAAAGCCTTTGGAAGAGGAAGTCAATGCTATGAATAAACTATATATAAATAATATAAATATAAACAATAATGATAATTGTAATAATGATTAGTTAACTAGTAATTAGTACTTAAGAGGTATGTCTAAATGGGACATGACCTTCCATGAAGAGGCACCTGCCTAGGGTATATAAGCAGGCCCTCATTCCCATTTGTACATCATTTTTTTTTTTGTGTAAATCAACAGTTTGTATTAAGACAAAAAATACATATTTTACAAAAAGGTCTGGTCGTGCAGACTATAGAATGACTTCCTTGCCCGATTGCAACCTATCAGAACCATCTAGACTGACAAAAATCCCCTGGGCTCACCACGCAGGGTGGCATAGATAGTCTGGGGCCAACAGAAACAGTGAACCAACTTAACACATGACAAAACAGAGTCCATCTATATCCGAGATCCACCGAGACTAGCAAGGTACCTAAGACATAAACTGTGAAAAGTAAGAACAGAGAACTGAAACCAAGTAGTGAAGTCCGTAGAACAGAGACCGAAGGTGCTGACCCATGTCCCACGAACACCCAAAGAGAATGCAGAAACATCCCCTTACAACTCAAGAACAATATAATCCTTGGCGGAGGAATCCTGACCAGTCGAAGCAGAAGCTCTGCCTGCCTGAGGTTGAGAAGAGAGCTTTCCCTGGCTGGTTCCCGTTTTCTCCTCCGCCCTTTCCCCCACTGCTGCAGCTTCCTGGCAAATGGAATGTCGAAGAAGGCTGATCAGCACTGTCAGCTTCTTGGAAATGTTACCAAATTATTGTTCCAACGAGCTGATTTTGAAGTCCAGAGCTTCCAAGACCGCCGCATGATCCGCAGAAATGACAAAAATGGCCTGTTGAGCCTGTCGAGCTTGGCTGAGATACTCCCCCTGCATGCTGATGACCTTCGCCAACATTGTTTTCATACGCCACATCTCCGCCTACGTGTGAACGTATTGAGTAGCTCACGTCGACGTTGTGCCAGGATCCTGAACCCACTCCATATCCTTGTCCAGATCATTCTCCTCCAGGTTTTCTTCTTCTTCAGTCACAATAGCTTCCAACTCAATCTTACGCTTCTCCTTCTGCGAGGTCCTTGTTTCGTAGGCTTCCCGTGCTTTCTTGAGATCTTTGTTGGTAGATGCATTTCTGCTGCCTTCGCGCTTCATCCCCTTAAGACTAAGAACAGAAAAAGGTCGCCTTTTGAGAGCACAGATGATGGGATACTGGTGACCTTCGGAAATCTGAGTTGTGCTTCCGTTAATGGGGACTGTAGATATAGAGGAGAGAGCCAATGAACTGCTTGATGCGCCCCATCTCGCCACCTTATGTTCGCACGTCCCTTCATGATTATCTTTTTCTCTGTGGTTCACAATTTTGTTGATGTGCCGGATCTATGCTATTAAATTTGCCCCGCTTGAACCCTTCCGGTGGGTGCCAAGTGGCAATAATTTTAAATGGGCGCCGGCAGAGATCATACTTTTTGTTCATGGAACTGCTAGGAGTTGCTTCGTCCTGCTTGTGCATTGAATGCCTATTCCCTGCGTGTACATCGTTCGTCTACCGACCCTCTGTTTTCATTGCCTTTCGATTGGATGGTGTCATACTCCACTACCTGCAAAGATCTCCGTACCCTTGGCCTTATCCTTCGTTAAAAATGTCCTGCCTCGAGAGTAGTGTACACTTGTTTCTCAGTTCCGGGCAGGTGATGTCCTGCCAACAGCTGTCCATGATGATAGTGGGATTTTCTATACCATAATTTGCCAGGTGATTCGCTACGGTCTTGGCTTTGCGTCGAACTGCCTGAAAGATTAAACCATTCAACCACAAAAGATGTTCGGCAATACTCTCTGTCACCTTGGCCAGTCTCCAGTGCTGAGTGACTTTGCTTGCTTTGGCTCCCGCATATATCCTTCTCGTTGCTGTAATTGCTAGCTGAGAGTCCGCTTCCACCACCGCTGCTCTAGCATGTAATTTCCAAAGAATTGTCAAACCCTGTTCCAACGCTGCAAAATCCATTTCATTGTTGGTTCCTTCCCCTAGAGCTCTGTTGAAAATATACTGAATTTCTCCTTCACTGTTCCTGAGAACCCCTCTGATGCCGGCCAGACCCGGATTACCCCGAGAGGCTCCATCAAAGTTGAGTTTAAGGAATCCTGAAGGTGGTCGTTTCCAGGCGCTTAAACTGGTGTTTATCTCCTGTCGGCAATTCGAGGTGGCAGCGAAGTTTCCCTTGTCCAGGTTGAAAGCTTTCAAAATTTGTAAGTCTGCAGTCGAGATTTTAGTGTCTTGTTCTATTCTGCCTTTGACAAGAACCAATTGCTTAACATTTTGGAGAATAATATCGATAGAGTGGTTTAAATTTCTGGTTTCATTTAAGAAGACTCTTCGATTCCTTTCCTTCCAAATAGACCATGCAATGAACCCTGGTATGATTTTCCAAATGGTGTTAACCAATTGATTATTAGAGAAATTGCTCCTCCAGTTCTCGATGGTTTCTTGAATAGAATTTCTTACTCTGTCTGTTTTTTGCAATATAGTTTCCGCCCATTTCCATAGCAGGTCTGCCGAGTTACATGTGTTGAAGAGGTGATTCATTGTCTCCTCTTCCTTTCCACACATGGGGCATCGAGAGGGGCCAAAGAACCCTTTCTTTCGGAGATTCTCCCATGTAAGAGTTTTCCTGTGCATTAGGAGCCAAAGGAAACTTTTGAGTTTTGGCCAAAGCTAGGAATCCCAAACCTTGTTGCTCCAATTGATCTTTTCTTCTTGCTCTGAGTCTTCTATGTAATTTCTGGCTTCCTTGAGCGTGAAATTACCTCCTTCCTACTTTCCCCATCTTAATTGGTCATTATCTTCTGTTGTTCTTATCCTTCTTTTGTCTAGAGGTGTTCTCAGGTTCCTTGTGTCATTGTTTGCTTCGGTTATGTGCTCTGTTTCAGTGAATATCCAAGTTCTCCACTCCTGGTCCCTTTCATTAGGTTTCCAATAATGATTCAACGTAGTTCTCCTTAGCTCCTGGTTATTTCTTTGGAAATCTGCAAACTCAGGCCTTTCCAACTTGGGGAGTTGTTGCCAGGCATCTTCCCAAAAAAGGGTTGTTTCTCCATTGCGAATTTCCTAGAAACTGTTCTCTTGTATAATATGCTGGTTGCTTCTTGCTAGGTTCCAGATGGGTGAGCCTTCTGGGTTTTCTTGCATTCTGATTAGGTTCTATAAACTATGTGTTGGAGCGTATTTTTCCTTCCAGTGCTTAGTCCATGTTAATTTGGGTTCCTTCAACCACTTCCACCACAACTTAGCACCACAGGCCCGGTTGATTGTGGAGGGATCTTGCAAGTTCAAACCTCCCAATTGTTTGGGCTTGCACAATTTGTTCCACGCGATCAGTGAACATTTTTTCTTCTCAGAGTTCCCTGAACATAGGAACGTTCTTTGAATGACCCTTATCTGTTGAAGGACTCCTTTGGGAGCTGGAATGATGGAGAGCATATATTGAGGTATGGCTTGAAGGACTACCTTGGTTAAGACCAATCTTCCTACAAAATTCAGGGTCCTATGGGTCCAGTGACGACATCTTTTCTCCAAGTTAGCCAGGATCTTTTCCCAGTGGATTTTCTGCCAGGGTTTGTCAGTTACAGGAGCTCCTAGGTATCTTGAGGGGAGGCTGCTTCTCCGGAAGCCGAGGATGGAGGAAAGATTTTTTTGCACAGCTAGATGAGTGTTGAAAAAGAAGATAGTAGATTTCGATAGATTAAGTTCCATACCTGAAGGCTTGCTAAAAGGATTGAGGATCCTTTTGTAGCCCATGGCTTCTTTGACTGTGGGAGTGCCATGTAACATCGTGTCGTCAACAAATTGTTGGTGAGTGGTTGCTGGAATAGAAGGCAGGGGCTGCAATCCTTTGATAATTCCTTCCTCCTTAGCTCTGCGAATAATTCTACTCAAACCTTCCATCAGGATCACAAAAAGGAATGCGGATAAGGGGTCACCCTGCCTAAGCCCTCGCGAAGGAGAAAATTGAGCAGAAGGGGCTCCATTAACCAAAATGGAAAATTTAGTAGATTTGATCAAAGCTAAAATCTATACTATCCATTGTTCAGCAAAGCCAAAAGCTTTTAAAATTGCTTCCAGGTAATGCCAGTTGACTTTGTTATATGCTTTTGACAGATCAAGTTGCATCATCATACCTGCTTTCTTCCTAGATTGAAGTGTGTGAATCATTTCTTGAGCTAGTAAAACATTGTCCAGAATTTGTCTCCCCTCAACATAGCCAGATTGCTCTTCTGAGATGAGGCTCGGAAGAATAGGTTTCATTCTGTTAGCTATAACTTTAGAGATGATTTTATAAGTGACATTACAAAGTGCTATAGGACGAAACTTTGCAGGAGTGTTAGCTTCCTCCTCCTTTGGAATCAGGGCAAGGAAGCTGGAGTTGAGGGACTTGAGGATTGAGGCAGAACGTTGAGAGTCCTCCACAACTTCCCAGACTTCTGTTTTAACAATATCCCAACATGGCTTGCAGAAATTAATAGTAAAACCATCAGGCCCAGGAGCTTTGTCATTGGGCATTTCTTTCACTGCTTCTTCCACCTCTTCCATGGAAATTTCTCGAGTTAGTGCGAGGTTCTGCTCTATTGTAATTAGCTTGGGGATTGAGGAGATGAGTTCATCAATTGCCTGCGTTCTGTCAACTTCCAGTTCTTGAGCAATGCTGCTGAAATGCGTTGGTGAGAAGGGTTGATATTTCTTGATGTGTCTGTAATATGGCTCCCTGTTCATCTTTAAGACTTAGGATTTTATTAGCTCTTCTATAGTCAATAGCTGATATGTGGAAGAATTTTGTATTATGTTCTCCTTCTTTAAGCCATTGAACTCAGGATTTCTGCTTCCATAGAGTTTTCTCCTGTTGGCAACGAAGTTGCCATTCCTGCATCAGCGTTTTTTCTTTACTTATAGTTTCTGGGTTAGTATCCCCTTGAATCCAACTTGTGTGTATTTTCTCTAATTGCTCCTCTAATTTCATTTTTTCTTTGAATATGTTCCCAAAGACTGTCTGGTTCCAGGTTTTGATCTTGTCTTTAACGTGTCTTAGTTTACCTTGTAATCTGTACATTTTGGTACCTTTAATACCCACAGGTTCGTTCCACCATTTTTCGATTTGTTGTAAGAAATCCGGATGAGAAAGCCAGAATTTTTCAAATCTAAAAGGTTTGTTTCTAGGGGTACCCTGGATAGCAGCAATCAGAGAGATAGGCCAATGATCTGACCCTCCACTGGGAAGAATATATGATTCCACTATAATTCCTTCCAGCATAATACTTTTTGATATGAGAAATCTGTCTAGTCGAGAAGCAATTTGCCTATCACCTCCCCTTTTGTTGTTCCATGTGTAAGCCCCACTTCTGGGATAGACATCCACTAGATTAGTTGTTTTGATGAAGTCTAGAAAAGCTTCAGAATATTTATTGAGTTTCCTTATACCTCCTTTCTTTTCCGTGAGGGTGGTTATCATATTGAAATCCCCTCTTATGACTGCCTTTGCTTGGGGATATCTTAGCTTTAGGTTCAATAGAGTTCTCATAAAAAGAAACTTCTCCTCTAGCTTCTGTGGCCCGTAGACATTAGTACACAGATAAGTTTTAGAGTTTCCTACCACTTGAGCTTCTACAACTATGGAGGATCTGGTTGCTTCAGATGAGAGGATCTTGATTACTTGCAGATTCCACAAGGTGATTAAGCCTCCCTCCCATCCATTGCTGGCCGTCTCCAGGTATTCCATATGTTTGCCTAATTTTTTGCTTATATTGAGTATCGTGTTACTTGTACATTTGGTTTCCTGCACAAATAGTATGTCTGGTTTTTCCTTTTGGACTTTCTTATTTAAAAGACGTTGTTTTATTTGGCTATTAAGCCCTCTAGCATTCCAAGAGATAAGTTTCATTTTAAACAAAGTTTAGGAGCTTAGAGAAAAAGCCTCTAGGGCTTTCATCTTACCGGAGTTTAAATGCAATTGTCCCAGTTCTTGTAGTGCCTCATTGTTGGTCCTGCGTCCTGTTTTTTTCTAATGTTTGGAACTTGTGGAAGTTTGATGCAGACTCTGTGTTCGGACTCCTAGTCCTTTAGCTATGCCCAGGCTCTTGCTTTGCATTTCCATCTCTGCTCTTTGTCGTGCTATAAGTATATCATTAATCCGCTTAACTTCCTCTTCCGATATGTGTTCCATTCCCTTCCTTTTCCAGTTTTCCACCATGTCTGGTAGATTTACACCCTCTTGCTCTAGTATATTATTAAGTTCCATCTCTTCGCTTCCGATGTCACTTATGAGCATTTCTGAGTCTTCATCTACCCCCTCTGTTGTTTCTTGAATCTGTAGCAAAATGCTTGAAGGATTCCCCTCCAGTGCTTTAGAATCAGGCTCTGTTGTAGCTTTGTTTGCGTCAGTGATGTTTTGTTCTTTACTGTTATTCTCTGATTTCATTTCAGTTTCCAAGATTTCAAAAGCATTGCTTGTGTTACCTTGTGAGGTACTTGCTTTGGTCTGGCGTTTCCTGTGTGCTCTTTGTCTAGCTTTTGGTCGAGTAAAGCTTTCCTTGTTCTTCTCTGCTTTGTCTTCCTTATGGTCTCCTGTTGCTTTATTTAGTGGGAATTCTCTAGTTAAATGGCCATGCTCATGGCATTTTCGACACCGGAATGGGATTTGCTCATAATCTATGGTTTGGAAATAATCTTCATCCCTATACTCTAGCCATAGTCCCTCATGTAGAGCCCCCGACACATCCATTTCCACACAGATTCTAGCACATGAGGTGTACCTTCTTTGTAAAGTAGCTTCTGAAGCTTTGATGAAAGTCCCTAGCTTATTCCTTATTTGTTCAAGTGCTGCATATCCCCAATAATCTATTGGTAGGGAGAAGAGGCTTATCTAGACTGGTACCTGCTTGAAGGTTTCTTTTTCTGGTACAAAATTGGGTTTCCATGGCCTTATGTACAGGCCCGCAAAAGCAAAGAAATAAGGTCCGCCATCAAAAATTCTATCCTTATCTTCTAGATTTGAGAAAACAATAGTGAAAAAGCCTTTGGCTCCTAAGTGCAGTCTAACATCACCTTTAGGTTTCCATTGTTGCTTTATCCATTGACACAGCGCCCGTTCTGTTGGCCAGAGCCCCATGAATTTGTAGATCACTGCATGCTCGGTCATGTGATCCCAGTAGGCTTGAATGTCTGAGTCTGTTATCACAACCCTTAGGGTTTCTGTCGCCTTAGGTTTACATGGACCTTGATTCTTCTTTCCGTTGAGTGTTGTTGTTTTTCCTCCTTGTTCCTCTTTATCCTTATCCAGAGCCTCTTCTTCTGCTTCTGTTTGTTCCTTTTCCTATTTGTGTTCATGGGCAAGATGTGCTTGTTTTGGCTTCTCCTTGCCTCTGTTTTCTGTTCTTTTACTGTCATCCTTTCCTTTCAGTTTTTTAGTGTTGTTATCCTCATTGCCTTCGTATCCTTTCCTTCCCTTGCTGGTCAAGTCCTCCTTATGTGACCTTTCATAGCCTGCTATTTGCACCCCTACCCGTGCTAATTGTTTGTTCATCATTATTTGCTTGCAAGATGGGGTCCCTATGGACCCCGCCTTTTCCATTTGTCGGGTCAGGTTCTGTCCCCTTCTGTGTAGCTCTGCCACTCTGATCCTGTTTTTCTCCAGTTTTGAGACCTAGATCTGGTGAGTCCGTGAGCTTAAAACCCCCGTTTCCACCAGAGCTCCCTCGCCCACACAACACACCATTATCACCTTCTCAATGATAGTGCAACAATTATCTAGGTGAAGGTACATGGTGCAACTGTAATGATTTATGTGGTGTAATAATGATGACCTCAATGAAGCAGTAATGATGATGATGAACTCAGCAGTGACAAAGAAGAGGATTGGTGTCTTGGTCTTGGAGTGGCCTAATAGGTCAAGGGTCATGGTCTTGGTATTCGTCAATTGGAATCTCTATAAGAAGAATTTTGTGTGGGTTTTCCTCTCAAGGAGTGAGAGGTTTTGGCCCTAGCAGAAAGCCAACATCTTGTGTTCTTGTCTCTTTTTGTTTTGGTAGCTATTTGATGAAATAATAAGACACACTCTAATAATATCAAGAGAATATTGTGCTAAGAAGAAAAAGTTTAAAATACCTCACAAATAGTTATCATGGCAAGAAGAATCATATTAAACTTGATTTGCCCTAGATTCTTCAACATGGTATTAGAGCTAAGGTTTTGAAGCCAAAGGAAGGGCTACAAAGAGACATTCAAGAATCAAGTTTCAAGAAGGGCATCAAAGCAAGTTGAAGGATATCAAAAGGATCAAGATCTACATTGAAGGATCAAGCCTTAGATCAAAGAAGCAGTCTACCATAGCAAGAGATTTTGTTTCCATAGTCATCATCAAAAGGCCACCAAGACCCCTATCAAGTTGTCTACAAAGCAAGGTAACTCAAAGGACCTCAAAAATGAAGATCACATCATCTTGGAACAGGTTGAAACCATAGAAGCAATCTTGATCTACACTACAAAAGAAGGCAAACCATATTGAAGGCAATAAGACATGGTCATCTTCAAGAAAGAATCATCTCCTTGCCTTAGAAGAAGATCATCCGGAGAAGCAACAAATCAGCCTCATCAAAAGGAGCAACCTTTTCTATTGAGGAAAGGCTCTCTCATTTGAAAGAAGATCATCCAAGAAGAAGCCCTAATACATCTTCTTCAACGATCATCAAAGTGATCAAGTGGGAGTGTTCATCTTCACCTGTCAAGTAAGTATCTTTCATTCTATAATCAAGTTTGGTTAAATGACTTCATGTTTGCAAGGAGATCTATAAATCAGTTGGGTCATCAAGATTCCTTGCATAAGAAAGGAGGATAGATATAGTCCTAGGGAGAGAAGTCATATGAAATCAGTCCTAGGTCCTCTCATCCCTATGTAGCAGGAGAGGTGACATAAAAGAGAGATATGAAATGCTAGAAGATGTACTCTCTGAAATGCAGTGAAGAAGTTCAAATCACTTAGACCTGATTGAAGGTATCAAAGAATGAAGAAATACCTTCATAAGATCTCAATTGGGAGATGAAGACAATCATCATTGCTCTAACTGGTAAGCAAGGTAACAAATGTCCATGAACAAGACGGTTACCCCATTCGACAATTTTTGGTCTCTATGCTACATAGAGAAAAGTTGATGGCAAAAGTATTGAAGGTTAAGGGACTAAAACATGTGCAGAAAGGAAAGGGCAATTTGGTCCTCAAATAGTATAGCTAAGATTATGACAAGATTATGGAAGCTCATATCACCGAATAGATGGAGGAAGCTGAAGAAAAGGGCCAAGGAAGGAGGGAGTAAGGATCCCTACTATGATTGAGATGGTATCCCTCACAAAAGGGTCCTATCATAAGATTTTGTTATAGATATGACAACAATAATAAGATGCATCGTGGCATCGTGAAAAGCATTAGAATCAAGAGCTCGTGACATTACCATAGGAATCATGAAAAACAAAATCCATGGCAGTCAAACATGAAGGATGTAGCTCTTGGGAACCTCATTAGACATTGCAGGAAAGGAAGAAGTCATCCAGGACAAGGCTCATCATACATCAAGTCAAAAAGGAAACAGTTACCAGACGGGGGTATGGAAGATCCTCAAGATTCTCTGAAGGAATCCTCACAGGAGGGTTCACTAATCTAGAGAGGAAGCAAGTATTTCATCAGGAACTCCAACTTATGGAATTCATGGGATGATGGTGAGATGACATGAAGCAGATCAAGGGATTGAATACCTTTTAAATCAAGGAAGCTACTGGAAGAAGCCTAGATGACCTAAAGGTAAAATGAGGTATGTATGTTTGAATTTAATATTGTAATGTCATGTCATATGGTTGCAAGTAACATGGATCATTACTTCTATCTTGAGAAGCATGATCAAGGAAAAAGAATCTCCTTCTCTAAAAGGATGCAGGAAGACATAAGTCACACTAGATGAAATCAACATAATATGTCCTCATATGAAGTATGAGGTGGTTGAATACAATTAAGAAACTCTGATTGAAAGCTCCTGGGAATGGAATGTGTGAGGAAGGAAGAGATTGTGAGATATGCAACCATGATGAAGGCAATCAACATCCAAAGGACCAAGAAGACTTTACTAGGAAATCTCCTGGAAAATATATGAAGACTCTGATGAAAGTTTGAAAAGATGAAGACCCTTGACAATGGATATCTTTGCGAGATGTGTCAACATATGCAGGATGTTGATACCTAGAGGAAGATGTCATGGTGAAGAGCCATCTCGAAAGGTATGATTTGATTTAATGTTATGATTTCTTGAATACTATTTGGATGACTTCATGCAGGGTTACTGGAACAAGAATTGTAAGTACAAGTACAACTAGCATTCATGTGGTGGATGGAAACTCCTGAAAGAAACATGATGAGGAAGAAGTAGCCATATGACGAGGGTTCCAGATATGAAGAAAGCCACTTTCCATGAAGAAAGGAATGACATGACGAACCAAGAAGGAAAGTGATCGATGGTTGATGCCGTACAAGGAAGAAGCTCAACTGAATTTCGTGACATCAAGGAAAGGATTTGATCAAGCAACTGAAGGACCCACGAAGAAGAAGCTACTGATGAAAAGACAGGTCCCTGATCAAGAGGGAGCTTAGATTGGGTCACCCCTGATTAAAAATGAGTGACAGTTGTGTTTTTCTATTTCATGTGTCATGCACTAGACCAGGACTAATAGTTGAAAATCTTAGCGAAGACCATGAAGAGAAATGTAGACACATGATGGATGTATCCTCCCTTATTAGGAGGGAGAGATAGACACAACATTCTTGTCTTCACTTGGGAAGAAAGAATGGAAGCTTGGGATGAAGTGGAATTTGGCCCTAGTTGCACATTTTAACACTCCCTCTCAACTAAGCAGAATTCCACCTAACAATATCCATATACTATTTTGCATCTCGTCTTGTCTCTATTGAAGATTGATATAGATAATAATAATGATCAATCGAGATTGAGTCATAAGACATTATTACTCTCTTCCTACTGACGAAATCCAGTCCACATAATCAGGGTTAGAACCCTAACGAACTTGATCTTGAGCAATCAAGTTGTTGAACATCATGCATCCTAGACATAGGGAGTACAACAATACATGATGCATCCACCTGTAGTGATATGGTCCCTAACCACTTTTCCCAACTCATTGGCCGAATGAGAGGTACTTCCCAAGAGTCCCAGGCTGCAAGGGTACGATGTATGCTAGGGCATCCATAGTAGAAGGTGAACCGTGAAACACTCATTCTATGCATATGTCATCAACCATAGGGGAAGGTGACCCACTCACCCTATGCTCAAATAGTGTCTTCCACAGGGGAAGGTGAACCACTCACCCTATGCTCATATAGCTCCAAGAAGTACCCCGACCCCCAGGAGCTCCCAGAGCTCAATGTAAAACTCAAATGGGACCCTCATGCAAGGGTCTTTCCACGACTCAAAATCTCTCTCAGAAGGCTAAGATCTTGGGCTTCTCCAAGGGCTTCGTGAGGATGTCAGTAACCTAATCATCAGTCCTAATGTGTTGGAGCCTTACTACTCCCCATTGTACCATATCCCGGATAAAGTGGTGCTTGATATCAATATGCTTGGAGCGGTTGTGGAACACAGGATTCTCTGAAAGGCAAATCCCACTTTGGTTATCACAATAAATGATGGTGGTATTCAACACATGCTCAAATAGCTCATTGAAGAGCTTCCTCAACCAAATAGCTTCACAACAGGCCATACTAGCTACAATATATTCGACCTCGACGATCCTTAGAGCAATCGATTTTTGCTTCCTGTTCATCTAAGAAATTGAAGCAGATCCCAAAGAGAAGCAACATTCAAAAATGATTTTTCTATCCACCACACTGTCAGCCCGGACAACATCAGAATATCCATGTAGCTTCAAATTCCTAACAATATATCTCAAACCATAGTTGATAGTGCAACGAAGATATCTTAAGAGATTCTTGGTACCAACCCAATGTATGTGATGAGGCTCAACCATAAATTGACTCAAAGTATTTATAACAAAGCATATGTATAGTCGGGAGTTTACCAAGAACATCAGAGCCCCCACAAGTTGTCTATATTCAGAAGGATTTGCTAATTCGGGACCAACAACACTTTTACATAGCTTCTTGAACTTTAGTTCCATCGCAATAGTCCCAGACTTTCATTCCACCATCCCACATCTTTCTAGCAACTTCACAATGTATTTCCCTTGGGAAAGGAAAATCTCACTTTCCTTTTGCCAAACCTCTAGGCCTAGGAAGTAATGCATTAGTCCTAGGTCCTTCATCTCGAATGAGGAAGTCAAATCCCTCTTGCATTGATAATGAGAGGGTCTACACAATTCATAAATAGATCATCAACATATAAGACCAAAATAAGTGGCATGTCCTTTTCAACCTTTAAGTATAGGTTTGGATCAACATAGCTCCTTATAAATCTCAGCTTCATAAGATAGTTATCAATCCTCTCATACCAAGCCCTATGAGCTTGCTTCAACCCATAGTGGGCTTTCTTCACCCTGCATACAGGTGTCCTTCAATCTTGTACTTCCAACCCCTGAGGTTGTTTCAAGTAGACTTCCTCCTTAAGTGAGTCATGCAAGAAAGCACTCTTGACGTCCATTTGATGTAGGCTCCACCCTTGATTGGCAACAAGAGCAATTATGGATCAGATAGTGGTATATCAAGCAACTGGTGCAAATATTTCATCATAGTCCACTACTTTTTGAGAGAAACCATGAGCCACACACATTCTTCAAAGGTGTAAGGTTCAGTTTGAATAATAGTACTCATGGTAGCCAAGTACCCTTGATACATGTTGGGTTTCTTACTTTCTCGAAACATTCCTCTTGGAGCGGAATATTTTTCAGCATCTTCAAGTGTATAGGGATCACAAGGAGTTGGATCAAGAGGATCCATCGGACCATCAACATCGGGCATAAGCTCATCCATCGAAGGTTCTTATTGTTTTTCAACAGCATCATCATCCTTTCTTGAAATGGGAAGATCTTTGCCTTTCCTGAGAATAGTGTCTTCATCAAAAGTAACATCTCTACTTACTTCTACCTCTTTTTGACCAGGAACATAGCTTCTATATGCCTTTGAATTTTCACTGTATCTAACAAATACACCTTTCTTCCCAGAAGCTTCCATCTAATTCCTTTTCTCTTTAGGCACATGAAAATACACAAGACAACCAAAGATTCTAAAATGAGAAACATCAAGTTTCTTACTAGAGAAAACTTCTTTGGGTCTCTTGAAATCCAAAGCTTGATTAGGGTTTCTATTTTGAACAGATACAATAGTGTTAGCAGCTTCTCCCCACAAGAATTTTGGTAAAACTTGATCATAGATCATGGCATGGTTGGCTTCCATAATGGTTCGATTCTTTCTTTTAGAAACACCACTCTACTCTGGAGTATATGGAACAGTTGTCTCCCTCATAATGCCAGCCTCTCTACAAAAGTCATAGGATTCATTGGATTCATATTCAATTCCATTGTCAATCCTCAACATCTTTATCTTCTTTCCTGTTCGTTTCTCCACCAATGCTTTGAAAGAACAGAACCATTTGAACAATTCATCCTTCCTCTTCAAGAAATAAATCTATGTTTTGCAGGAGAAGTCATCCACAAAAATTGCATAGTTTGTGTATCCTCTTAATGAAGTTACTTGCAAAGCACTAGACATGTAAGAAATGATCAATTGTAGAATACTAGTTGTCTTGCTTTCACTAGAAGCGAATGGTCCCTTTGTATGTTTCCTAGTTGCACAACTTTGATAGACTCCTTCATGGTTCATATGAAACTCGCGCATCTATGTGACCATCTTCCTTACCCCAAGTAAGGCTTTGTAATGTAAGTGGGCAAATCTCTGGTGCCATAGCTCACGTTGAATAGAGGTATCACTTGACAATGCTCCTAGAGGACTTCCACCAACTTGATAAAGACCTTCAATCCTAAATCCAAGCATAAAAGCATCTTTGATGTTTCTATTCCATACACATACCTTTCCATCAATGAACTCTACCTTGAAGCCTTTGTATTCTATCGTATAAATAGACACCAAATTCTTCTTCAAATCGATCACATACAAGACTTCTCAATGATGTATGGTTTGACCATAGTTCAAGTGAAGAGTGGTATAGTTCCTATCCCTTTTATGGGGTAGGTGGCATTATCTCCAAGTATAATCTTTAGATTAGTTTTCCTCTCAACTAAATTTGAGAGGGCCTCCTTATATCTAGTGAAGTGCCTTGAGGCTCCACCATCAATTAACCAATGATCCAAAGTATCCGAAGGAGAGGCAGTAGATAGAGCAGAAATAGGATATAATGCATCTTGTTTTTCTACAACATTATTTTGATCATACCTGGCATTCCTCGTCTTCTTGGGAGGCCGATTATTTCCTTCTCGGGAAGAGGGGCATTCCTTTTTCCTTTATGGTTGTACATGTTGTTTCTTTGATTGTTGTTGCCTTTGTAATTGTTGTTGTTGTTGTCATCGCTTGGAGTATTTTTCTTATGAGGACACTCTCTTCCATAGTGACCAAACTTGTTGCAATTGTAGCATCTTCCTTTGAATCCCTTCTTAGATCCATGACCCTGTCTTTTTGAATCATTCCTCCTTTTAGCATGTGCAGAGAACACAATAGGTTCATTTCCATTTGAGGACTTATCGTTCTCCATCATTCTTGTTTCCTCTTGAGTGCATCTAGCCAGGAGCTCATCAAAACCAAGTATCCTATCGCTATTGAGAATGGTGGTTACAAATGTATCCAAAGGTCTTGAAAGACCTCCAAGAGCAATGAGAGTGAGTTCCCTATCAACAACAACATCTCCAATAGATATAAGGTCATTCCTGACTTGAGTTATTCTCATTAAATAAGATTGGATAGACTCACCTTTGTCCATCTTGATATCCTTTAGCTTGTTCTTAAGAAAAAGGATTTGATTTGCTTGTTCACTTTGAACATCCCAACCAACTTATCATACATTTCCTTAGAAGTTCCTAAATCAAAAACATAGGTAGCCAAATGCTTTTGATTGGAGTCAATCAAAATTTTCTTAGCTTTGACCTCACCTTTTCTATACTTCATTCTCGCAGGTGCAAGTGCATTTGAAGGAGGCTCCACTTCTTTCCCTTGCACATAGTCCAATACTTCATGCTCCTCCAAGGTCAAGTCCAAAGTCAACATGGTAGTCAGACTTGTCATTGAGCTTATCCTAAGTCTTGAAATATGAAGCAGTAGCCATGGATACTAGTCCTTGTCAAAATATCTTGGTGATTGTTTTTTCTCTTGCTTGGGCTTGTCCTCACCTGAGCTTTGATACCATGTTACTTTTAGATAACAATGGCATGTTCTATGCTTGCAACAATTACTTCAATGTCCTTTTATTAGCCCAATGTCAATTCATCTTTATTTTCCAATAGCAATCACATAAACCATTAATTCACATTGACAGTAATTATAGATAGACCATAAACAATAAAGACAAGAGAACACCAATATTTGGCTAAGGCCAGAGAAAAACCCCAAGATGGGGAAAACCCTTAATCAATCCCTCTTATTATCAAATATCAAATGTTTAGCACAGAGAGAATGTCCAACATAGTACAATGATTAGAGTCAAAATCAATGTGACTTGACTTTTGTAAATTACCCACACCAATGAAAATTTGATCAACTTGATGAAGGATTGCAATTCTGAAAAGTCAACAAAAATCAGCTTGCCCTAACCAGTTAGCAGTCAACAGTCACACTTGCCTTCTTGAGCTCGGTCAACCTTAGTCAAACTCAACCTTCCTTGGTGGTCAAATAGCAGTAAAAATAGTCAACAAATCAAGGGTCAAACCTAGCCAAATGATGAAGTCAAGCTATGGTCAAAATAGTCATGCAACTTTGTAGTCAACCCTAGTAAAACAACTCCTTTTGCCTTAGTTTCTGTGCCAAATAATGTGGCCTACTTGGACAGACCTATGCCTACTCAAAACACAGTTAAACAATCCCTCTAAAGTCCAAAAGTCAACGCTGGTCAAAGTTTCCTCGCACAGAAAGTCAATGCAAGTCATATCATCCCAAGAAACTTCGCACGTGTGGAAGAGTAGCTGCCTCAGATGTACGAACCAATCAGATGTGGAGAGAGAATGTTGTGTGAGTGAATGCCCCAAATGAGGATGAAGGCCTCCTTTATTTATATGTTATGATGGGGGTTCAATTTGTCTAATTGACCCCAAGTTGACCTTGACCAATTGTACTCTTGTGGGTTTGACTTCAAAAACATATTTCTCCTTGTCTGAATTCAGTGCTTCAAGGGTCGATTTTGGTCCTCACAAAAAGAGGAATATTGTCCAATAATCATCTTAGGCCAATGAGCTACCCAAAGTGGAATTTGGCCCTAGTTGCACATTTTAATAGTCACCAACAATTAGATTTCATCATAATCCCTCAGGTTGGCAAAATGCACAACTCGGATACCACTGTACTGATCTAGAGTAATTTTTTCCCTAGCCTTTCTTACGGTACTAGGGTTTGACAACTATTCTCCCTTTGAAAGAGTTGTTTAACTAAATACAATTCTTGTATCCTTTAATTTGTTGAAATATGTAACTAGGTTCACTCCTCGAAACAACATATGTAATCATGATTTTATGTATTTAATGAAAAGAGAAAATAAATTTATTATTATTGATCTTGAGGCATGGGTTTCATGCTCAAGGGAAATTTATTTTTAGGTCAAACACCCGTTGAGTGCTTATAGGTTTGTCATAAAGTCAATTGAGTCATTGTCATGTATTGAAGACCCATTTGGGCATGTTACATATTGTAAAGAAAAATTTATTGAGTCAAAATAGAGTCAAAAGACCTTGTCATGGCACAAAGATCAAGTCGGCCTACATGAACGGACAATTCAGCCTCAAGATAGCAATTCGTACCCCTCAAAAGGCTATATATAAGAAGGAACTCGACCTCATTTAGACAAAGTTCAATCTCTTCAAGGAAGAAGCTCAAAAAGGACGAAGAAGAAGAATTGAAGTTTTGGGCCTCTCTCTCTGATCCAAAATGGATTTTGGATAGACTTCTAAGTATAAGTGTTCCTCGCAGAGAAAAATGAAAGTCAAGGGCTGCTCTTGGAAATAATTCCATTACATAGATCCTGGCATTCTGAATCTACTGCAACTTGAATGGGCTAAAATGGACTTCGGATGCAAAGGTTATCGCAAAAAGAAGTTTGCCTTTGTCCTTTGAAAAGGAGACAAAATCTTCTAAAAATGGCACAAAAGGCCTTATAAAGGAAATCACATCGCAAATGGTTCAAAGGGAAACCTTAAAGCAGAGGCGGAAAAGACCCCCGATCACTGATCTCCGACATATGGGGTCGGAGGCAGGCATGAATGCGATGTCGGCACCCCGGGCAAAGCCGATTGCAATGTGCGATGAATCGGCGTCAGCGATAGGCACACCCAAAAGGGAAGGAACCCCGGGCCAATGCGACATGCGATTGTCGATTATCGTTGTCGGTGTATGGCATATGAAAAGACCTGGGCCGTAGCGGATGCCGATATGCGATAAAGCGATCGGCGATGTTGATCGCATCGCGGAAATGCATGGGAGATAAACCATGGCTCTTGGGCAAAGCGAATTGCGATATGCGATGAAGAGCGTGGACCCGAAAGGTTTTATGGATGCGAATTGATATATTTTGAATTCCGATATAAAGCCATTTGTCGGGTTTTTCTGTGTATTTGGGGTTTTTCCATTATAAAACCCAACTACAAAGGAAACCGCGACTTGCGACTTGCGATAGCGATATCACGACCGAAGGTGGACTCGATAGGGATTATAGACCCGATTTCATAGATTTTAAAATCCGGTTTTTTTGGGATTTCTATGTATTCCCGTGTATTGAGGTTTTTTACCTCCTGCCTTTGCGATTGTTATTTGCGATGATAAGACGGACCTGAAAGGGATATAGTTGTGATTGAATGCATTTTGAGATCTGGGTAAAACACTCCAATCATGTAATTTTGACAGTTTTCCTATGTATTGCATTATTTGGCTATTTCTGCAGGAGGGAGGCCGAATGGTTGGGTTTCATGTGCCCGCCAATTCATTGCAATGGGAAACTGATTCTTTTATGGAAATGCATGGTTTTTCCATGATGAAGGCGACTGTAAACAAATGTGTTATAAACACACAGAAAGCACAGTTAACAGGGGATGCGTAGATGCCAGAGGAGTAAGACTGTCGGGTGAAGAAGAAGCTCGCCATAGCTACCAGAGCCGCATAGCCAGAGTGCTTGATAGAGGCATAGCCACCAGAGGTTGGAGGCGGAGCCTCAGAGCTAAAGAGCTCAAAGCAGACTTCTAAGAGCCATGGAACTGTGATGAAGTTGCAGAACAACAAAGAGATCAAATGATCAAGTTATTGCTAATGTCCAAAATGTGATGAAGACAGAGTAAGGAATTCTAGAGACAATATAGAATTCTGAGGGAGTTAGAGAGGCCAGAAGCTTAGAGCACTGACTGAAGGAGTCAAGTCTAGAGAAGCCTAGATCTGTCTACAACTAAAGGACAGCCAGGGGTAAGATGGTATTCTAAACCCATAGGTTCAGTTGTAAACTAATGGAGTTGAGTGTGGAGCTTGTAAAAGAACTGTTGTCATAATCTCAGAGAGCCTAGTCGAGTTGACTAGAGCTCAAGGAGATGTAGGCCAAGAGTTTTGGGTGAACTCAATATTATATTGTTGTTATGTGTGATTGCTTGTTGCTGCATTGTATTTGCTGCTTTATTTTTGTTACATGCTTTATATCAGTTCAAGCAAATAAACTTAAAACACATAAACAGTTTAAAAACAAATACCAACATACACCTATGTTCAAGCATTATTAATTCCGCAATTGGTTAATCACTAGATCTTGGGAATATTTAAGCTTTGGAAGTGGGAGAGGTTCTTGTAAGCTTGACAAGAAGCCTTTAGTATCTCCATTTTCAGATCAGGTGGTATCGGAGCTTAAGATTGGTTAACCCCACCTTCAAAGAAGGTAATATCAAGGCTGGTTATACCAGAGCAAGTGGTATCAGCTCAGCATGCTTGATTAACAGAGCAAAGATTGCTTTTTTGAAAGATGTTTGGGCAGTCAAGGATTGATTGTCTGATTGATTGTATGCTTATTTGCAGACTGACTATTGTTTGAGTTGCAGAGGTGAAGGGAAGGCTATTGATAGCTCAGTCTAGGAACAACAAGAAGGAAGAAGGGGTGAAGGCATTTTTCTATCCCAAAGGACCTCAAGGCAATGCTTAAAGCACAAGAGATTTGTTGCAAAAGGTTTCTTGGATAAGCTCTTTGTTAATCTTGTTTGAAGTTTTTTTGTTCATTGGCATAATGACAACTTCTACAAGTGAGTCCTCAAATTGCTCCTTCATCAAAAGATTCTTTGATGGAGACATGAAGCAAGACTTGTTCATCATGATGGACAAGGTGAGGGAAATGTATGAGGATGGAAGGAAGAGCAACATACTTAGAGAGCAGTTGAATTCCGTGGAGGAAGAGAAGCAGTTGCTTTTTGACAAATTACAGGAAATGGAGAGGCAACTTCATATTGGAAATATGAACCTAAAAAGGATGCATGAGTTGGAGTCACAACGCTTTGTTGCCAAAGAAGCCTTGGTCAAGTATCAACTTGAAGAAGAGGTAAACTATTCCAGTTTGTCTTCAAATTCTTCTAAGAATGCTTATATTGGTCCTTTTGAAAAACATACTAGAGGCATAGGTTCCAAGCTAATGTCTAAGATGGGCTATGAAGGAAAAGGCTTGGGTAAACATGCGCAAGGTATTGTTGAGCCAATAATAGTTGAGGAAAGGCCTAAGTATTTGAGTCTTGGTTATGGAGAGTCTTATAGAGAAAGTTCCAAAGCTGCCATGAAGGCCATTGAAACAACTCGAAAAAGGAGTTGCATTGCAGGTCTTCTACCTCAAGAGTGTGAAGATTGTATTAAGGAGGAATGCAATGGCTTGAAACATCATTTGCAGGATGCAGGTGTTCAGAAGCACACACTTGAACCAGAGAGTTGTGGAAACTCTGACAGCCTTGAAGAGATTGATGGTGTTCCAAAGGGAGCCACTTCTTCATTTGATTCACCTCCTTATGAAGGCAATAAAGGTGAAAGAGAAAGGTATAAATCTGGTTCTAATCATCTTCCTTTTGATTTTGCAAAGCATGATAAATTTCTGCATAGATATGGGAAAAGAATTGCATGTTCCTTTTGTGGTTTGGATAACGATAATGTTTCTAGATGTTGGAAGAGAATGGACACATATAGGAAAATTTTGAAGGAAAAGAAGCAAGAAGCCAAAGGTACATTGGACAAGGCAAATCATGCATATCAAGAGGATGCACATGCGTTGCACTTACTTCCATAAGCAAGGACATGTTGCTGCAAAATGTTGGACTCTGAATCCAACAATGCTTCCACAAAAGTTGAAGAAGGTGGAAAGAGAAGATGGCAGGAATGGAAAGGAAGTTTCCACGATTGATGTGTTTCAGGATGATTCACATGTTGATGTTGATGTGCAAACAAAGGAAGGACCTTTGAAATGGATTGGTAAGAAATGGTTAGAGTTCTTATCCAATTAAGGTTGCATGTCTATTTGATATAATGCATCTATCTGCGATTTCATTTGTCTTTATTTAATGGAATGCAAGTTGCAGGTATTTACCAAGAAGGTGAATGGAAAAAGTTTAGTAGGAGACTCACTTTATTGCTGCGACATTATATTCATTTCAGCTTCGAAAGTACAATGTGCTTAAGCGAAAGTTGAAGGATGAAATGCATGCATGAGCATGATATGCATGAACACAAAGATGTTGATGATTTCTTTGTATTTAAACATCTTTTCAAATAGGTACAAATGAGAATTTTGTGAAGTAGATCTATTTCACATTTGTTTGAGCCATCTTGGATCAATGATCAAGGAAGAGAAGTTCAAACTACCTTCTATGACCATCTCAGTAGGAGTTCTGCAGGAAGGCAAGGAGGAAGACAGTTCTTCACATGGGGACTAGCACATCCAGGAAGAAAAGTGGTCAGAGATTTTGGTTTAGAGGCACTATGCAAGGTAAGTGAATGGAGGTTGAAAAAAGAGGGTGTTGTTACTCTCATTTACTATTCAAATCAGTATATCAGTCTTTTGGGGACCAAAAGCTCTTTTAGTGGAAAGGTGTGATCCAAAATGGATTTTGGATAGACTTCTAAGTCTAAGTGTTCCTCACAGAGGAAAATGTAAGTTAAGGGCTGCTCGTGGAAATAGTCCCATTGCATAGATCCTAGCATTCTGAATCTATTGCAACTTGAATGGGCTAAAATGGACTTCAGATGCAGAAGTTATCACAAAAAGAAGTTTGCCTTTGTCCTTTAAAAAGGAGGCAAAATCTTCTAAAAATGGCACAAAAGGCCTTATAAAGGAAGTTGCGTCTCAAATGGTTCAAAGGGTAGCCTTAAAGCGGAGGCAGAAAATACCCCCGATCACCGATCTTCGACATATCGAGTCGGAGGCAGGCATGAATGCGATGTCGGGATCCCGAGCGGAGCCGATTGCGATATGCGGTGAATAGGCATCAGCGATTGGCTCACCCAAAAGGGAAGGACCCCCGGGCCAATGCGGCATGTGATTGCCGATTATCGGCGTCGGCGGATCGGCTTCAGTATATGGCATATGAAAAGACCCGGGCCATAGCAGATGCCGATATGCGATAAAGAGATCGGCGATGTTGATCGCATCGCGGAAATGCATGGGAGATAGACCATGGCTATTGGGCAAAGCGACTTGCGATATGCGATGAAGGGCGCGGACCCGAAAGGTTTTATGGATGTGAATTGATATATTTTGAGTTCTGATATAAAGCCATTTGTCGGGTTTTTCTATGTATTTGGGGTTTTTCTGTTATAAAACCCAAATACAAAGGAAACCGTGACTTGCAACTTGCGATAGCGATATCACGACCGAAGGCGGACCCGATAGGGATTATAGACCCGATTTCATAGATTTTGAAATCTATTTTTTTGAGATTTCTGTGTATTCCCGTGTATTGAGGTTTTTTACCTCCCGCCTATGCGATCGCGATTTGTGATGACAGGACGGACCCGAGAGGCATATAGTTGCGATTGAATGCATTTTGAGATCCGGGTAAAACGCTCCAATCATGTAATTTCGACAGTTTTCCTATGTATTGCATTATTTGGCTATTTCTGCAGGAGGGAGGCCGAACGGTTGGGTTTCCTGTGCCCGTTGATTCATTGCAATGGGACATTGATTCTTTTATGGAAATGCGTGGTTTTTCCATGATGAAGGCGACTGTAAACAAATGTGTTATAAACACACAGAAAGCATAGTTAACAAGGGATGCACAGATGCTAGAGGAGTCACACTGTTGGGTGAAGAAGAAGCTTGGAGAAGCCCGACATAACTACCAGAGCTGCAGAGCCAGAGTGCTTGACAAAGGTATAGCCACCAAAGGTTGGAGGCAGAGCCTCAGAGCCAAAGAGCTCAAAGCAGACTTCTAAGAGCCATGGAGCTGTGATGAAGTTGCAGAATAGCAAAGAGATCAAATGATCAAGCTATTGTTGATGTCCAAAATGTGTTAAAGACAGAATAAGGAATTCCAGAGACAGTATAGAATTCTGAGGGAGTCAGAGAGGCCAGAAGCTCAAGAAGCTCAGAGCACTAACTGAAGGAGTCAAGTCTAGGAAGCCTAGATCTATCTACAGTTAAAGGACAGCTAGGGGTAAGATGGTATTCTAAACCCATATGTTCAATTGTAAACCAAAGGAATTGAGCATGGAGCTTGTAAAAGAACTGCTATCGTAATCCTAGAGAGCCTAGTCGAGTTGACTAGAGCTCAAGGAGGCGTAGCCCAAGAGTTTTGGGTGAACTCCATATTATATTGTCATTAGTGTGATTGCTTGTTGCTGCATTGTATCTGTTGCTTTATTTTTTGTTATATGCTTTATATCGGTTCAAGCAAATAAACTTAAAACACAAACAATTTAAAAAAAAACACTAGCATACACCTACATTCAATCATTATTAATTCCGCAATTGGTTAATCACAAGATCTTGGGAATATTTAAGCTTTGGAAGTGGGAGAGGTTCTTGTAAGCTTGACAAGAAGCCTTTAGTACCCCCATTTTTAGATCACTCTCTCTCTCTTTTGTTAGGGTTTCTATAGTTACTAGGCTAGATGAAATTCTGAAGTTGCATCGAAGTTGTGAAGCTGCAAGGTTAAAGTTGTGAAGTTGCATCAAAGTCGTGAAGCTGCAAGGTTGAAGTTATTAAGCTGCAAGATTGAAGTTCTGAAGCTACAAAATCGAAATTGTGAAGCTGCAAGGTCGAAGTTGTGAAGCTGCTAGGTTGAAGCTATTGAGTTGCATCAAGGTTGAAGCTGTGAAGTTGGTAGGTCGAAGTTGTTGAAGCTGCTAGGTCGAAGTTGTAGAAATTGTTGTTGGGGTCAAAGTTGTTGGAGAAATTGTTGGAAGGTTGATGTCTATTGTTGGAAATTGTGTAACGAAATCTCATCAAGAAGAAAGGTTGACTTGGTCTTGGAGGGTCTTGGTCAAGGGTCATAGGTCTTGGAATTCATCAATTGAAGTTCTATAAGAAGAGAAGAATTCTAGTGGGTTTTCCTCTCAGTTGGAGAGGTTTTAACCCTAGCTTATTGCCTACATCTTGTGTCCTAATGTCTCATTGTTCTTTATGATTTGATAGTTGTTTGATGATAGAAAACTCTAATAATAATAAAGGAAAGAAGAAGTTAATCATGTAAAGTAAAAATACATGACAAGCAGTTATTAAAGTAAGAGAAGTCACCTACTCTTGTTGCCCCTAGATTTCTCAACATAATTGAACAGAATTGACTTCTCAATAATACAATGAATCAACAAAGAATATGTTATCATGCAATAGATCCAATCCTTTCATTAATGTAGTAACCTCAACAGAACAATATGATGATTCAACAAATACACGTCAATACAATATTATTGTCCCACAAATACATACACAGTGTATGCAATAATTGACAGAGTAAGTTTAATAATGCAGTAGTACCCTAACCAGAATTCGATTAATTTCCCAATTGTACACTTTATGTGAATTCCTGTTTGAATTTTTCCTTAAGTTGCTTCAGTTCCGTGATTGATCTGAGCATGCATCTATATCTTCACAACTAATTTCAAATCAACATGCAACCTTCGTCCTCCTGGCTTACTACATGAGTCAAAATTCAGTGGCTTCGAATCCGTGAAGGGTCCTTTGCATTACTCATAGGAGCCTTTGGATCACCAGTTGAGTTACCCTAAGGGTCTCAATCTGCTTCAGACATTTTAATTACCGAGAACCCACAAAAACCCTTGCCCTGTAACAAAAAAATAGGAATCCTCCGGAAGGTCACAAAAGTTCTTCAAAATTGGTTGGAATGACCTTCGCTTGGCCTCAGGACACTGGTTTGTCTCAGGAATAAAGCTTTTGCTTTACCACATATCAGCTTGTATATCCTCGGTGCAAAAACTCGTAATTGTTTGTCTTCAAACCACTACGCTTGACCTTAGAAAGCTCAATTTATCTTGCTTTAGAATGTTGCCTTAGAGAGGGATTGGCTTGATAATCTTCTTAAGACCAAAAATCTCCTTTCAATAGTCATGTGCCAAAACAAAGTTGAAAAAGGAAACTAGAAGATAAAATAGGTTTATCAACTAGGGTAGAATCTTTCACCACTGAAATTGATAGTAGAAAAGGGGTCTTAAAACCCTCAACACCTCAGGCTCAAGAAAAACAAAGATATATGATCCAATCCAATGATGTCTCAAATAAATATAATCCTTTTCTATTTATAGATTCTTTAAGAGGATTTTTCTCCTTAATTGATTGCGTGAGGTTCACACCAAACCCCAACTTTGGCTTTCTTTACACAATTGCCCCAAAACCAATGTCACAGGGTTCGTTGAAGTTGAACCTTGAGGTTTGAAGTTCGACAAACCTCAAAACAAAAGTAAAATTTGTCTCAAGTTCAACTTAGGATTGGTATAGGCTTGCAGCGTACACTTCAACTAAATCTTGGTTCATGTTCGCTCCTTGGATCTCCAAATAGCAGACGTTGAAAGAAGTGAAATGTGTCTTACAATCGCTTGATTGAATGCTTGAGTTTCTAAATGAGATCCAAACTCTATACAAATTCAAGATGGGTTTCAGTGTATTGCATGAAAATTCAAGATGGGTTTTAGTGAATCGCGTGAGTTCCAAAATTAGAAGGTGTGAAACTTGTGTGAACTGTGGAATTTTGTGCTTCATTAGAAGGGCATTCGTGGACTGCAACCAAAAAAATACAATGAAGCAAACCAGTGGGATTATGGGTTATTCTGATGCATGAATAGGGTTAAGGGTTCTTCTGGGGTCAACACGAATTACATGGAGGAGAGCCTTCCGAAGTTTAGTTATTCATTTTTCATGGTTTTTCACAAGTTCACGGGGATGTCAAATAAATTAGATATATGTACAACGAACATATTTTTTATTAACATATAAATTCCATTATAATGTAATATATATATAACGGTCACAGTGGTGAAAAAATTAACAATATATATACAACAAACCCATTTCCTATAAACAAATAATTTTCATTATAATGTATAATGTATATTATTATAATGTATAATGTATATTATTATAATGTATAATATGTATTATGAATTATTAAAAGTCTATTTATAAAAATAAATTTATTAAATATATATATATATATTGATAGCTATACATAATTTTTTAAATTTACCAGTTTTGGAAAAAAATTAAATTATATATATATATATATTGAAGTTAACGGCAAACCTCATTCGAACCTTATTAAAAACTTCGAACAAAAAATTGAACCTGAACCATGTGACATTGCCCAAACCTTGCCTTTCGTGCCCAAATATTAGGTATTCTGGGGTTTTCCCCTTTATCGAGGACCATAGCCTATGAGGATCAATAGGCTACTTCGTTCCTAGGGCAATAAATTTCTTGGGAACATTTCATTTTCAATTTCTACACATACACTCTGTGTTAGGACTATGAATACCTAACCAACCACTTTATAGGAAACGAAGAGATCTATGGATGAGGGCCAATCAACTTGTGCAAGTTTTTTAGTTAATGAGCAATGAGTATGTGCATGGACACAATTGTCAACTACATTTTAATCACAACTATTCATACCATCAAAATGATGGACAAGGAGCAAAAATTCTAACAGTTATTCAATTAATGAATCAATTGCTCATCATTTGAAGGTAGTTGAAACTTATTGAATCAAGTTGACCATATTTTGAAGGCAACTTGACTGGAGAATTAAAAAATGGATGTTGGCCACATGGTTGGGGTCCATGGATCAATTGATATCAAATCTCTCTAGGTTTCAGTGGTTGGAGAACATAGTAGGAGTGTTGGATGATGACAAATAGAGATGTTCATAAACACAACAATTAAAGATACTTGATTACAACCCTAGCTGAAGAAGATAAGGAGAGCATAGAATAGGATTATGCAGTGATTCTAAAGGAAATACAGGCCTCCTAAGTGAAATATTAGCAAGAATGAATGCTTCACCCTCAAGAACCTTAGAAACGAGATAGATTTAGCAATCTTGGGAGCCAACAAAGGTGGAGCTACTATAGTTATGAATTGCAAAGACTACAATGTGAAAATGATTAAGCAACTCACCCTGAATGGTAGTTACAGGAAACTAGTTAGTAACCCAATAAAAATGATAGCAAGAGTAGTCAGGAAGGTAATTAAAGGGTCTAGCTTAGATGAAAGAACCAAAAAATGATTGCCACCTAGCTATGAGAAAACCAAAAGGATTTACAATCTATCAAAAATCCATAAAGATGGGATCCTTCTTACTTAGACTAATCAAGATCAATGTTTTAAAAATTAAAATTGGTGACTAGACCGGTCCACCTAATGAGCCGGGTTTCAAACCAGAACCAGTCGAATCGGGACTGGTCAAGTCTAAACGAACCGATTTTAAAAAAATACATTAAATAATTATCATTTAATGAAAAAAACTATTTTTAAGATTTAAAACCATGATTCCAAACCAATAGAGACAAAATATGCAAATATTGCTCATTTATATACCATGTAAAGGTGAATGTCTCAAAATGGCACCGAGTGCAATACATATCATCAACAAAATACATAAGCAATGAGGCTCTAAATGGCCTCTAGAGTGCAAAAACAAAGCCTACAAACTATGGGGTCACTGGCCTATAACAAGTCTCCATATATGATAATAGTGATCAGCATTATCACTTGAAACTTCTCATGAGTCATCATGATCAAACTCAGCTGGTTGAGTCTCGACTCCCAAACTTTGCAACTGCTTCAGTCACAAACTTCTCTATTGGAGAGGGTATTTTTGGAGGGAAAGAACCCTTATTTTCCTTCCTAAACACCCTAGAAAGTTGGAAAATCACAATGTGTGGATCCTCTATGGCCTTGGAAGCTAACTGGCTGGTTTAGGACGAAACCAGTTGGTTTGACCACAAACCGGTCGGTTCCATCCTAAACTGGCCAGTTAGGACCGGTTTTTCCCTTTTTTGGGCGAAATGAAGGGTCAAAATGGGTTTTCTTGCTGGTTTGACTCGGTGGGCTATCTAAGTAGTCGATTTGACTGGTTACCAGTTCAGACCGACTGGTTTTGAAAACACTGATCAGGATTACTATTGGCTCACCCCCTTGTGAGTTAGCAAAATATGTGGAAAAAATTCTAGGCCCCTCATTTGGCCACATATACTCATTCATGAAAGACTCAAGTGGCCTCATTAGGATTATTAACACTTAGCTAGTTGTGATTTTTTAATTGCAGCATTCTTTTATGTTGTTTTCAGATTTCCCCATCTATTTTGTACCATAGGTAACAAGTTTAATCAATGCCCTATAATATGCCAAAGCCATTGGACCCATTATGGGACCATGGTGAACCAATTGAGCCTCATAATTGACCGATGATGAGCTGCAAGTTGTGTAAAGTTGCTATTTGACCAAATCAACCGCCCGAAATACCACCTTGCCAAAATCCCAAGAAGTGAATTGTAACAACCTATCTCAAATCACGAACAACATAGCAATATTAGCATGCGAGGCATGCATATGATAGCTACATATGCATGCATCATATACATTGCACTAGTATATATGTATATCAACTATTCATGGAGAATGTCTAAATATAAGATAAATGAATTAATTATCAAAAGTATTAATTAAATACCTAATTCTTGTAAATAGAAGGAATATACATTTAGTAAGAAATATAGTTGAGTTTATTCATAGTTTTACCAGCTTATATATAACCCAAAATGTATATTAAATAAACTAAACCCATAAACCTTATTATTAAACCTGATATGTTATAAACATAAAATAATATTTAATATTTAAAATCATTATCGCCATATACTATTTAATAAATTAAAATACCAACCACCATAATTAAAAGTGATACCACTCGATGTTGTAAGAGAATCTGATTCAATTAAAGGCAAGAAGCATGACAAAGCAATCACTGCTTAACAAAAAAATAATATCCTTTCATAAAGGCAGTGAACGGATACGTAGAGGTGAAGGGACCTCTACTATTTAAAGAGAGGAAGGAGGATTTCAAGGGGGGGGGATATACAGAGAAAGGGAAAAATAAATCTGTTGGAGGGATGAGCCAGGGGCTGGATTTTGGAATTGAAAATTGGAAAATCTTCAACTGTTCTTGGAGTTTTGGGCACGGGGGCCAGTGGACTTCCATTTCGAAGTTCTCTAGATCTGGGAACCGCAAAGGTTGATCCTAGATAGGCAGGGAGGAATCAGTTGGTTTGGTAACGGAACCAGGAAACTTGGAGCAATGTGATCAACACTAGATGGGAGACTCAGGTACGCAAATGCATTTAATTTGATAGAATTTTACAAAAGAAATTTGTCAATCTGATTGACATTTAATAGCAGTTTTTACATGAATATTTTCCCTTCGTCTACCCAAAAATTGTGCATATGGCAAATCAATCACTTCTTGATATTGCTAAGAAGAAAGATTGAAGGGCAGAATTGAAGCTTCAACTTGCAAATAGAGAAGCAAGAAGCATCGAAACCATAGGCTTACCAAGGGTGAGGGGAGCCCAATCCTCGACCACACCTTCCACAATGAGCACAACATCCTCACAGTTCTTTGTGGCGAGGTCAATGCCTAGGGTACAACCTTTCTATTCAGTAAACAAAGAAAACAAGGGAGAATGAGGAGGCCAGCAAGCTTGTGGACAAATGTCTATATGGAGTGACAATGCATTCAACATTGCCAAGGACATCCCATTCTACAATTCAATGTTTGAAGCTGCCACTATTGTTGGTGTTAATTTGGTAGCTCAAGGACAAATTCCCTCCTTTGAGCAGCCTTCCTCATCCAAAGAAGACCCTCTTTGCCCTTGGAAGAATTTAATTTGATCAAGGAAAAGTATTATTTTTAATAGAAAACCCACAAGGACACAAAAATCCTCATCTAGAGAAGACCGTCTTTGCCCTTGGAAGAATTTAATTTGATAAAGGAAAAATATTATTTTCAATAGAAAACCCACAAGGACAAAAAAGTACAAGTCGGCCTGGACAAGTAAAAGCCACCTCCAAAATCACATACAAATACAAGTCAATGCAACCTCATTTGGACATCATCATCACACATCTTCTTCTTCTCTTTGGAGGTCCAACTTCTTTTGAAATATTGTAGGTCTCTTTCACATGTTCAAGTAGGAGAGAGAAGACTTTTGCATGGGCCGAAATCTGTCTTTGACCAGCATTGACTTTTTAGAATTTTGGAGTGGTTTGACTTGGTTTGACATGAAATTTTGCATTTGTTTTGGAGGCTGAATTCTTTGGCAAGAAGGATGAACTTTTCTAGGCACTTTGACCTTGGCTGACTGCAATTCTGAAACTAGGGTTTCAGCAAACTTTTACTTTGACTTTGACCGATTTTGGAGGACTGTTTTGACTACATTTTGACCAGCACTCAAGGCCTCATTTTTGGACAATTGATCGAGCTTTTTTGGAGGCAAGTTGACCATTGACCATTGACCATTGACCATTTGGGACTATTGTTGCTGTTCTTGACTTCGACTAGAATTGCAGATTTGACTTGTTGACCAGATTTGACTATTGGACTCATCTTTTGAGTCTTGATTGGTTGGCTTTGTTGGCTAGTCAAAGATCTCACTTTGAGATTAATGAATTGGAACATTGTAATCACTCTGTTGAACATTTGATGACAATCTAAAAAAAGAATTTGAAAGGGTTTTCCCCCTTGTAGGGTTTTTCCCTGGTCTTTAACCAAATCTTGTGTCTTTTTTTATTGCTTTTGATTATCTTATATTGTACATTGCATTTACAGTTCTATCTAAAATTGCTATTTATCATTGAAAAATTAAATTTGATTGTTGTTAAGATTGGCAACTAGGGCCAAACTCCATGTGGGTCTACTTATTCATGGCAACTGATATTTTTCTTAGATTCCTCTCGTCAAGAGGTGTAGGATTGATCTAAAAATCATCCGATTCCAACATGTATTCATGGAGATATGAATTTATTTGTGTTATGGGACAATTCGTCAAGGACGGCCAACAACCAAATTGACCCCACTTGTGCTCAACGTTTTAGTATAAAAAGGAGGTGGCTTGCAAGTCATTTAGACAATCATCTCTTGTGATCTCTCTCCACTTGTCTTTGGGTATTGGTGGGAGGAGAGATCTAGAGAGGATACATTGCCCTAGCAAAGATGCCCTAGATCTTGACGTTGTCATGAAGAGAGATCCCTTTTCGCATATGGTATGATTGAGTTCATTATAATCTCTATCTCGCATAAGGTATATCTGTGTATGTCATAATCTTTGGCCCACATATGGAATAACCGGTGACTCGCTGAAAAGCACAGTTGCGCTAGAATCAAATTTCCGTAGAACGTATGTAATTACAACACATTGTAATACATGTATGGCATTTCAATATGTATGGTATACTATGTGATTTGTGATTAACATCTCACTCATTATATAAACTCGCATTGCACTTTGTTTGCATTATATATTATCATCACACTGTGTATGGCATGGTATTACAAACAACATATGGCAGACAGTGAACAACATGTATATATATGATACAGCAGACAGTGTTTCTTTGACATGGCAGACAGTGCCATGGTATGGCAAACAACATGTATATACATGATATGGCAGAGAGTGCTTTAACATGGCAGACAGTGAACAACATGTATATACATGGTATGGCTGATAGGATTTTGGTATGGCAGATAGTATATATATTATATGACATGGCAAACATAGCATTCATGACAAGGTAGTCTCCCCAGCAACAAGATATAGTAGATGTGGCAAACAGCTTGATGTATCGCGATCCACAGTATGTATTCTTTGTTTCTCTTGATCGATGCACTTTGTTTCTCTATAATATGGTTGGCACCAAGATGCTTTGGTTTTCTTTAGGATATGAAATCAACTCACATTGCTCCTCTGTATCGGAAGCATCATTGTATGGAGAGACCTAGTTGCAGTTCACCACTAGGCTAGGTCACAGGCCATAGCCAGCAGTGGAGACCTTTTTAGGAGTTTTGTTCATAAGCAGTCCTATAGAGAAGCATGATGTAAGTAGTGCAGCAACAAGAATGTATAGCAGCATGATGATGATGTATTGTAGTAAGCATGGTGCAATGAAGGGTACAACGCAGTGCAACATGAAGGATGCAACATAATGATGATGAAGAGCAGCATGTTGGGTATAGCATGATGAGGTACAGCTCAGTGATGGTGCAGCATGGTGTAGCACAGTGATGATGGACATGGTATGATGGTGCAGCGTGGAGCAGCACAGTGATGATGGGTGCAACATAGTGCAGCATGATGAATGGTGCAGTATAGTGATGATTAGTGCAGTATGTTGAGATGCAACACAGTGATGAGAACAACTCTGTAATGGTTGCAACATGGTGATAGAATCAGTTGAAGCAGTATGCCTTCACCTGAGTTCAGATCAGCTACCTCATGTGGTATCTTCTTAGTGAAGATCTTTGCTCTTATTTTGACAAGTCAAAGTGTTGACTTCTGATGTATATGTACTATCTCTCTCTACTGAACTATTGAAGAACATAAGAAGAATTGATCAAGGGTTTCTCCACATTGGGGTTTGTCCCTCATTGGCGCCACATCTTGTGTCCTCTTGTCTTGGCTTGTTTTCTGCAATTAATGTTTATGTTCTATTTGCATTTTACTATCATGCTAAATGTGATTACTAATCTAGAATTGACATTGAGCTAATATGGAAAATTGAATTAATTTGCTCTCAACATAGAACATACCTAAAATTAACAATTGCTAAATGAAGAAAAGATTGGGCTAAGTGATTGCTCAAAGCATAGAATAGTGGAAAATTCACAGTTGGCCTAGGATACAAGAGTCATTCCTATAGTGACTTGAGAGGGCCTCTCCTTCAATGGGAAAGAACAATTTCTCTTACAGATTGGTTGAGCTTAGGGGATCATGGGCAACCATCAGACTTGCCATTATGTCAAACAATTGGACAGATGGGAAGGGTAGGTCCATTCTCAAATTCTTGGTTAATTGTACAAAAGCAACAATGTTGATCAAATTTGTTGATGCTACCTTTGTTAAAGATGCACAATAACTATGTGAGTTTTTAGATGAGTTCATCGAGGAGATAGGTCCACAATGTGTTGTCCAAGTCATTATGGGCAATGTTACTAATTGTGTCGTTGCTAGCAAGTCCTTTGCTTGCTTTGCTTAAAGGACGGTATCAAAGCTTGTATTATACTCATTGTGCCAACCATTGCATTAGTTGGATGTTAGAGGACATGAGAAAACTTTCTTGGATCAAGAAAATCATTGAATTAGCTAGGAGTGTCACCAAACCTATATATAATCATACATATGTTCTTACGCTTATGAGATAGTTCAAAAGGAATAAGGAGTTGGTGCATCCGACAATAATGAGTTTGTCCACTAGCTCCATTCCTCTTTAGTCTCTCCACAATTCTATGTTAGAGTTGCAAAGGATGCTTCTTTTAAATGAGTGGAATGCTTGTGTCTACAACTGAACCAGATGGGCAAACCACATCCCAACTTGCAAGACACAATTGGAAATTTTGGATGAGAATGCACAATGTGTGTGCCATTAGCAAACCTTTGGTAAGGGTTCTTTATTTGGTTGATGGTTACATGCCCACAATGGACTACTTGTATGAGGCCAAGGATATGGCCAAGGAAGTTATCCATCAATTCTATGAGGATAAAGGGGAGAAAGGATTCAACAAACAAGCCAAATATGGTGACGGATTGATAAGCAATGGAATAATACTCTCCATCAACCCATTCAAGCAAGAAGATATCAACATCAATCCCACATTCTCTTATGTCTCTGGTTTTAGATTTCATGCCAAAGTTAGGGATGGATTTCTCCAATGTGTTCTGAAAATGGTGTTGACTCCCACTAAATGCTTGGAGAAAATAAAGTGCGGACCTTTCATTAGTATAACTTAGCAACGACATCATTATTATATCCCAACCATTCATGAATTTTGAAATAAAGTGACAGAGAATTCCCATTAATATTGGCCATTAATGAGAATTTTCTATTTCAAGTGAGAGAGAATTCCCATTAATATTGCCCATTAATGAGAATTTGCTATTTCACTTTATTTGGGAAATTCATGAATTTATCTAAACTTTTTAAGTCGCTCATTGTTACACTCAAACACACATTTAATTGTGGTATCCTAGTTGTATTGCATCTAAGATGTGTAAAAAAGTGTTATATATGTACAAGATAAGTGGTCATACACTTGTTTGTTCTTCATGTGCGTTCAAAATTGTTGTCGTTTAATTCTTTCTCAGTGCGACAGTTTTGTTTGTCACTTAGAGGATCATATCAACTTGTCTCAACGAAGATGACAGTTTCGAGACGAGAAGACATACGAAACAGAAAAAGAGATCAAGCCTTTTCATCAACAAGCTTTGAGGGCAAAGCTTTTTGAAGGGGAAGACAATGTTATGAATATAATTTATGTAAAAGTAATAAATATAGATAATAAATAATAATCATAATAATATGTAATTAAATAATAATTAGTTAAACAAAAAGGCATGTCTCTACAGACATGATTGTTCGTGAAAGGGTACTTCCTAGATATATACAGGGCCCTCACTCCCAATTGTATCATCAATCTTATTCATACATCTAATATATATTCTTGTATCCTCAATGGAGATCTACATATTCCAAGTCTTCTGGAGTATTTAACGTGAAGAATGAACTTTGTTTGCTTCAGTATCAAAGCCTAGGTGAAAGAGTAGCCATTAAAGAGACTTGAAGAAACCAAGTTTTGGAAAGTCTGTCTTGAACAGGTTATTCAACAGCTTGACTATTTCCCTCAGAGTGGAAGATGAGGAAGCTAGTCTAGAACCAGAGGGAGCTAAGGAGAAAGCCTCAAATATTTAGTTTTCATATTGGGTCATGTTTTGACTTTGGATCCTTGAGAAGTTTCATAAAATGTGGCTCCTACATACCTTACAAAGATGACATGCTCTACTGAACTGGTAACCTTGAGAAGATACCATGCATGGTTAAGACTGCCATGAACATGTAATTTGGAATCAGTGGATTTAAATACTCTGCAGAAACATAGATACCTCTGGTTGTTTCAACATCATCGTGACACATTTTGATATCTCAAAGAATAAATTTTATGCAGATATTTTCAAAATCGAAGTGCCAAAGTCCATAGTCAAGACTAAAATTTTACTCTTGCAAGTCAAAAGGAGTAGTGCTAATCAATAAAGAAGCAAAGTACAAGCCTTACAAAGGCTATATTGGATCACTGACCTTGGTACATTTGCTTGGATTGGATTACCATAGTGGATATTGGCAATTTGACCGAGATAGAGCATTCCGTGATAACTAATAACATGATGGAATAGGGCAAACATCTTATTGACAATTTCATCACATATGCAGAGGCATGGAGACTCCATGGCACACTTGTTTCAAGTTTCTTGGTTTATTTAGACCTATTAGGACATATTGTAAGTCAAAATTGAAGTGCCAAAGTCCAAAGTCAAGACTAAAAATTTTACTCTTGCAAGTCAAAAGGGGCAGTGCTAGTCAATAAAGAAGCAAAGTACAAGCCTTACAAAGGCTATATAGGATCACTGACCTTGATACATTTGCTTGGATTGGATTACCATAGTGGATATTGGTAGTTTGACCGAGATGGAGCATTCCTTGATAACTAATAACATGATGGAATAGGACAAACATCTTATTGACAATTTCATCACATATGCAGAGGCATGGAGACTCGATGGCACACTTGTTTCAAGTTTCTAGGTTTATGCAGACCTATTAGGACATATTGGTGATTGAAAGTTTAGGAATTTAGGCCAACTCCACTAACTTCATGAATTGAATATTCATGATGTTTCAAACATGTTATCTTGGCCAACGCTATATTGAGTATCTTGGAAGTTCACCAAAACTATTATACAGGGAATTTCTCTTGAAATAAGAAGAAACTTCAGCAAATCTTTAAAGATTGTTGAATACCTCAGATCTGAGCCTGTATAGCATGAAGAGATCCAAGAAATAATAGTTGATGATGATGACGAGGATGAGCATTGCAGATGGATTTTAGTGATTTATGCAAGAATCAAGAGGAAGTTAGCAATTCCTTACAATCCTCTGATCAAAAGATAAGTACTTTGTATCTTTCTTCCTTGATTATTATTACTTTATTTTTTGGTTAGCCTTTTGTCTTTGTATCTTTTGCTTGGATATAATCGTTTCTTCCATGGCCTCCTAATGAGGTTTGTAGGTACATCATGAAGGTTGCCAAAGAAATGATTTTGGTAGTGTTGTCGCACAGATTGTCATGATGCAGGAGCAACCAGCAACAAAGCAAGCAAACGTGGGCCAGAGGATCAGAACAAAAGAAAAGCGTGATTTAAAGGAGAAAATAGATTTAAAAAGGATAAAGCAGATTTAAAGCGTGCATGCATGAAGCTTTTGTAGAGAAAGTCAGGAGAGGATAGGATTGATCCTTCCTAAAATTCTTATATAATTGTAATGTGATAGGGTGTGAAAGATATATCAAACCTGTGATAAATTTTGTGAGGGTCAAGATGTAGTCGAGCATGAGCTCGTTTTAAGGCTGAAATGCCTTAGTATGTAACTGTTCTATATAATATATATAATCATGTTCTAGTGTAGGTTGTGTATACTTATGTGTTTTATAGATGCTGTGCATGCGCTATCTTTATAGCAATTGTATTGTGTGCCTGTGGATTTTTTATAATTACTGTGCATTCTGAATTCCAATTGAACAACTGGTAGAACTGTGTGTAATTTTATGGACAACAGAGCCAGTCAAGGGAAGGGATTAATAGAAAGGCCCAAGTTTGAGATTTTTAAATGGAACTGGGATTTTGGGCAACCCCCAAATTCTCATTTTCATCAGGTGGTATCAGAGCAGTAAGATTCTGCGGAAAGAGGTACAGTTGTGTTAAAGATGGAGAGTTATGGTCTTGTTATTGTGCAAATGTCAGCAGAGGAAGATGAGAAGATTGCAATAGCCTAGAGCGGTTACCAAAAGACCAAGGCTAGAGGAGAGCTTGGTGAGGTAAGAGGCAGCAAGGAGGACTTGCTGTTGCAGAGGTTGATTGCAGCTCACAAGTTGAAGATATTACGAAGACCAAAAGCATATGACCAGGAGGTCATAAATTTTTGTGCCTGGGGAGTCTGATGCAGGAGCAACCAGCAACAAAGCAAGCAAACGTGGGCCAGAGGATCAGAACAAAAGAAAAGCGTGATTTAAAGGAGAAAATAGATTTAAAAAGGATAAAGCAGATTTAAAGCGTGCATGCATGAAGCTTTTGTAGAGAAAGTCAGGAGAGGATAGGATTGATCCTTCCTAAAATTCTTATATAATTGTAATGTGATAGGGTGTGAAAGATATGTCAAACCTGTGATAAATTTTGTGAGGGTCAAGATGTAGTCTAGCATGAGCTCGTTTTAAGGCCGAAATGCCTTAGTATGTAACTGTTCTATATAATATATATAATCATGTTCTAGTGTATGTTGTGTATACTTATGTGTTTTATAGATGTTGTGCATGCGCTATCTTTATAGCAATTGTATTGTGTGCCTGTGGATTTTTATAATTACTGTGCGTTCTGAATTCCAATTGAAAAACTGGTAAAACTGTGTGTAATTTTATGGACAGCGGAGCCATTCAAGGGAAGGGATTAATAGAAAGGGCCAGGTTTGAGATTTTTAAATGAAACTGGGATTTTGGGCAACCCCCAAAATCTCGTTTTCATCACATAATGGATTCAGCTACAACGAAGGAAGGACGTTAATTCCTACAACATGACACGGAAATAGATAAAGTTATCAAAACCTTCTGTTTATAAAGGATAGTTAGATTAAAACAGGCAAACACAAACTAATTACCTTCACAAACCTATCCTCAAAGTGGGATTTGTGTGGTATGAGACGAAATCCCTCGGAGCTCTTAAATTGATGCTGCTTAGATGTGTTATGCTAAGAGAGGAATAAGAATCTTTTCTGCATGAATTTAGTCAGTTATAGCGGTTAACATGCTTGAGCGTAGTAGATTAGCATAGGATATGCGAAAATGACAAAAAGGTGAACTCGATTATGTAGGGTCCACAACATTATTTTTACATTCTCATTTATTCATCCACACCATACACATATGCTCTAACTTAAGCCATGAATGCTAGTTGTTGAAGCAGGATTTCAATGAAACTTTTTTTTTGAATGAATTTTAGATCTGGGAATCAACTTTAAAAGTATTAATTAGATATTTCATATAAAAGAAATTTAATTTATATGTGATTTTTAAGTGATTTTTTGCTTGTTTTTAAATTTAAAATATGTTTAATAAAATAAATTTTGATCAACTTTAAAATTCAGATTATGTTTTACCATAATTTTTTGGTGGAGACAACATTCTACATTTTATCAAAATTTAAAATTAGTTTTGAATTTTAAATATAAACTAGATATTTCTTACTATGA